>DWLH01001312.1:0-13406 GCA_018249795.1 Heliconius telesiphe telesiphe
TACGGTTTTTCGGCCATGTAAAATGCTTTCAATTACCGATAAGTACTTGATATTTAAAACAAAAAGACGGCGAAACGTATCTATATCATAATGCTCTTTCGAAAATAGTACATTCGTTTAGTGCTCAAAACTTAGTATTGAATAGTAAAAAAACTAAATGTATTTTTTTCAGAACACCAAACACGAAAATTGTTAAAGTAAATGTACCATTAAGACGGCGAAGCCTTGTATTCTGTTGATTCGACAGTATTTCGATATATTACTATTGACTTCAGTTATAGTGGGAACCTCATATTCATGTATTGACGAATAGAATTAAGTAGTTCAACAGACATTAACTGTTTATTTTACCTACTTTAATAGTATTATGTCGCATAGCATTTAATTTTTTTGTCTTGCAAAAGCAAGCTATTCGTGCTATCTGAAAATAGTGACAGTTACAAATAATGCATGCTAAAAAAAATTATTAATAATTTAACCTAAATCGGTTGTGTGGGTCACATGTAACCCCATAACCACACATGAGATCTCACACCCATACATGTGATTCCACATCCACACATGTTACTTTTTTTTTTGACCATTGTACTAAATACCAATTCATCCCGATTAAGACACTGTATGCAAATTTGAAAAAAGGCAGAAGGTTATGTTTTTAATTTTTATTATTTAGTAGAACTAGCTTATACAGAGCTAGCTAGCTTATAAAATAAAATGCCATTTGTTAAGAATACCGCACACAGACGAGAATAATCTATTGAAAAATACGGTCTCTACATGCCAGAAACGCGCAGCTGTACTGAGTTACTGACGTTTCGCCGTCTCATTAATGCAGCTAAGGCTCCGTTAACACTGTTTGTTACCGGCAGAAATACGCCTTTCTACTTCCATCTCGTATCTTCCATTTCTACTGAACAATTTTTTTAAGTACACAAGTGGTATACTTAGGAAGTTTGTTCAGTAGTTTTCACAGTTCATTTTCATTCACTTGTTTTAATATCTTACTTCTTTTATCTTATTTCTTCATCTCTTTCACAAACCAGAACCTTAGTCTTATTCGTATTCAAGCTTAGACGATTATTTTCGCATCCTTCTTAGTGATTAATGCCTCGCATTCTGCATCATCAGAAACCTTCAAATCACCTACTTTCAGCCCCATATCACTTTGTTTCACTCCTTGGAGACAGATTTATTATTTGCCATAGTTAATTAACCGCTTTATTGTTTTTTGCCATCGTTAATTATATCGAGATAATCTATAGCAAAACATTAAATAAAAGTATGCGTGCTCTGTGCTGTATCTGGTAGCTGGTGGCTTGTGTGGACGGTGGCTCCAAGAGCCCTACTGCAGCACCGAGTGAATAATTTTCATAGTCAGTGCGTGGTGGGCCAAAAAGAGTCTGATATGATGTTTTGGTGTGAAATACTTTCAAGTTTGTCCAAAATTTTAAATGTTTATTTATCGTCCACCAGCTGAAAGTCCCGCGGCGGGCCGATATAGACCTGTTCCACAATGAACGTATTAATTGTTTGTTATTGTGCAAGTATATTAAATAAAATCAAATCAGCTTCACGCTGTATCCCGCACACAGCAGCGTAGGCAGAGGGAACATAGTGATAAGACATTCCGTTCCCCACTTTCCGCCGAATTTTTCGAAGCATTGCGTGTTAAGTGGCGGAACTCTACGCCGGACTTTTGCCTTGGTGCCAAAGCGAAGAAATGAAAATATTAAGAAATAATTCATTTCCTCGAGTGGGGATCGAACCCACAACCCTCGCGTTTCAGTCACACCTTTGTGCCACTGGGCCACGACGGTTTCTCGGCAAGTATATTACTCTGCCTTGATTAGCTTAGAATATACTCAATAATGATTTCTCCTGCAACTTAAGATTGTTTAAATAACTTATGAACTACTAAATATAGAGTGACAAAAAATAAGCAGCTTGGAAATGTATATCTTTACCTTTACCTTTACCGCCTTAAGTAGCCAGAACTAGTAAAAATATTGTAGCCGATTGCCAAATTGCTTTGTCTCGTTATTAGAGCGAGGAAATAAAAACACTTATTAAATATTTCATTTCTTCGAGTGGGAATCGAACTTACAACTTATTGCGTTTACAGTCGCATGCTCCTGCGCCACGATTGGCGTCAATCAAATCATATCGACATCATCATCGAAAACAGTCCAAGTTTCATCAAAATTGGTACAGCAGTTCTTGACCTATGCCAGAATAAATAGGTATTAGGTACCTAGGCAAATGACAAGAATTTAAAATCGCTTTAATTTTAATAAAATAACTTATTATTATAGCTTATAACTATATATATATATAACTTATATTTAAGGCCAGTCGTGGCGCAGCGGCACGAAGTGTGACTGTAAAACGAGGAGATGAAATATTTACTTAAATTTATATTTCCATTTCTTCGCTCTGGTGTCGAGGCTAAGCGCGGCGTTGAGTTCTGCCACTCAACACGCAATGCCTCTAGATTTTGGCAGAAAGTGGGGAACGGAGTGTCTTAACACTAGGTTCCCTCTGCCTACCCTGCTGTGTGCGGGATACAGCGTGAAGCTGATTTATTTATTTTATTTTATTATTATAAAAATATCTATAAAATATGTAGAGACCGTCGTGACCTAGAGGCACAAGGGTGTGACAGTAACGCGACGGTTGTGGTATCGATCTCCATTCGAAGGAATTAATTATTATTTATTAATATTTTTATTTCTTTGCTCTAGCACGAAGGTAAAAGCCCGGTCTTGAGGAACACGGAATGCGTTAAAAGATTCGACGGAAAGTGGGGTACGGGGTGTCTTAACACTAGGTTCCCTCTGGGTACTCTGCAGTGTGCGGAATGTTTAATTTAATTTTAATTTTTTTTTTATCTATGGTTGTAGTAAATATAAATTCAACGTCGCTGTCACAAAAATCATTATCTACTGTAGAATTATGACCTAATATTACGTGAAAGTTGAAATTACAATTACAATTACATTATTATTTATACGATTACAATTGTATGTATCATTAATACGTAATAAAGATACTTGAAATCAATGTTACTTGTATAAATTAGTATAAAAAAGAATAATTTTTACATTCTTTTAAAGTATCTTATTAGAAAACAATGAAAATGGCTTCAAGAACAGTTGTATTTTGTGCGCAAGCGCTTTTATTGATACAGGTAAGCATGTTTTTTAATAGCTTTGAAAAAAAGATATATATATTCTTTATAACCGACTTCCAAATCAGAGGATTATTATTATGATAAATATATATGATTGGCTAATATTTGAGTATGATATATGATCCTAAAGGCTTGTAAATGTTTGTGGATTTGTTTGTCTAAAAATTTCTGTGAAATTAACTCACATCGAAGTGATGCTTTCTGATGTAAATTAGGTATATTCAAACTTAGGGAATAGTCCAAGTTCATCAAAATTGTTACAATAGTTTTTGGATTACTCTCATTTAAGGAGGGCATAAAATTATCGAGTAAAAAGATTTAACATGATACGATCCTTGAGTTCTTCATGCTGTATCCTGCACACAGTAGGGTAGGAAGGAAGCTATTGTTAAGATCCTCTCTCCTCTCCATTCTCCATTTTCCCGGCAAATTTTGGAGGCATACTCAATACCTCCGAACGACACGAACTTATAACATAAATTTAGAGTGAAGAAATTATAACATAAATTTAAATAAATATTTTATCTCCTCAAGTGGGGACCGAACCCACAGCCAGTCGCGCTTACAGCCACACACTTGTGCCATGACTCGCCTCAATTCAATTAATTTAACATAGTTTTTTAATTTCTTTTAAATTTCAGTATATCTGCTGTCAATGTATCGCCGGATACAACATGCCCAATGCCGCTATGAGTACTGCAAATAACATAGCTTGGGACGCTGCTTCCGGTGCATATTCTTGTCCATCATGGAATTCTTATGCTGCCCCATTATCTGCGTCATGGGCATCTTCTATATCACCCTCGTCATATACAGCTGAATGGGCTGGATACTCTCCAGCTTCATTGACAGCATCTTATGGCGGCGGCCTTGCTGTAGCTAGTGCCTCTCCAGTTGCTCCAACTGGTGTAGCCATGACATCAGAAAATGCTTACGAAGGCGCCTTGGCTGTAGCTGGTGCTTTACCTTATTTGGGAGCGGTAGCTTTAGAGGGCTTATTACCTACTGCTGGCTCGGGTTCAATTATGTATGGCTGTGGGAATGGCAATGTTGCCATGTTGAGTGAAGATATCGCTGCTGGGTATAACGGACTTGCCAGTAGTTATAGCTATAGCCCGGAATTAGGATATGGATATGCTTCCCCTGCTATACAATATGAAACGAGTCCTGCGACACAAGCTTATTATGGATACGGTGGATACGGATGTGGGATGTATTAGGAATTTAATGTTACATTTTAGTCATAAGAATTTTTATTAATAAATCAAATAAATTAAATTTATTTTTGGCTATTTTTTATGTCTTGGAATGATGCCGGATTTCTGAAATGAAGATGGATGGTTGGATCCTAATTGGATGATAGATATATGATAGATTTGATGATATCGAATGATAAAAACACTTATTTATGGTGCTCTTCGGTTATTTTATACTAATTACCGCAAGCAACTTTGCATGCGCGAACTTTATGACCGTTCCTTCAAAATCCATTTCATCCATAGAGAAAAAAATAGCATTAAGAGATCATTATTTGGCAGTTTAACTACGAGCAAATGCTATAAAAATTATTTAAAGAAGGCGAAAGAAGTGACTCCAAAAATAATGGATTTTAATCAGTAAATAAATGTTAATAATTAAATAAAACAAAATCAGCATTACGCTCTATTACGCACACAACAGGGTTGGCAGGGTAGGGTGTTAAAACCCTCCGTTCCCCACTTTCCGCCGATTTCTGGAGGCACTGCGTGTTGAGTGGTGGAACTCAACGACGCGCTTTGCCTTGACACCAGAACGAAGAAACGAAAATATAAATTTAAATAAATATTTTATCCTCGAGATCGAACCCACAATCAGTCGCATTTACAGTCACATTTTGTGTTTGGCACAACAATAAAATTCTTAAAAGTTAGAATTTTTTCAAATATATTCCAAAATGTTTGTATCCAGGCTAAGTTTATATATATAACAGATAAAATTTTAAAATCTCAAAATAAAGTTAAAGTTACATAAGATGTTATTACGGTGGCAACTAGGAAATCTAGGGTTATCAGTGAACCATTTGAATTAAATATTAATAACATAATATTAGATTCAGACGTAGAAGTTTTAAGCACTTTTAATTTTGATTAGATCACATTTTTCTTACATAGTAATAATTCTCTCCAAAGTTTCACAAAAGACCAGTCAAAAACGGATGCGGGTGCTGCACTTCTAAAGCACATTTATGACGCTTGGAAGAGATTATAGAATGCGGTTGGAGTGTTTTGTGATTATACGAGTACATGTTTACAAAATGCCTTATTGTAACTTATTTATAAGAGATAGGGAGTCGTGGAGTTTTATAAGAACGAAAGAAAACGAGGCCAGTCGTGGCGCAGCGGCACGAAGTGTGACTGTAAAATCGCCTGGTTGTGGGTTCGATCTCCACTCGAGGAGATGAAATATTTACTTAAATGTATATTTCCATTTCTTCGCTCTGGTGTCGAGGCTGCCTACCCTGCAGTGTGCGGGATACAGCGTGAAGCTGATTTATTTTTTATTTTTAATGAAATTTAATATTTTTGCTAGTACGATGTACTTGCATATATTTTATTATTTCTGTTTCTGTTCGATGGCGGTCATTATTATTGTTATTTGGTTATGTACGACTGACTAAAGAAATACATCGTAATGTTATATAGCCTATAGCATAGCATAACCCACAGTAACGATTTTTGTGTTTAAAAGTAATGAAGGGATAATTGCGAAACTATTTTCAACAGTACAGTATTATTTCTTATCCTATTAAATATGTTACATACATTGTGTGCTTTAAACAGATTAAAAGTGGCTTTGACAGCATATCACAGAAATTTTAGACGATATCTAAGTTCTAAAATACAAGAGTAGAACTTTCATGCGCCGCGTAAATGTTTAAAGTAATGCAAAAAACATATATTGTTAAGATCATACTGTAATCCTTTAAAAATTCTAAACAAAACTCGGTGACAGTACCTATGTATCTTCGCATAGCATTCTTTTTTACTATTTTATTATAGTATAGATAATATTTCGTGTTACTTTTAATTTTAATATTTTTAAATATTTATTTTACGCTGATAATATTGATAATATAGCTCATTTTGTTTCTTTTTTTTATTAATATTTTTCATTGGTTACGTTTACTTATTATTTTTGTTCATTTTAATTAGTTATTTTTCTAATATTAAGAATTTCTTTTAGTTACTCTTACTTATTTTGTTTCTTCATTCCAATTACTCAGGTATTTTTCTAATAATAAGATGTTTCTCTACTTATTATCCTTTTTCGGCTTATTTCGATGATTTAGGTTTATGTTTTCTTACTAATCGTATTGAAAACTGAAAATAATTTCATAAATATATTTAATAAATATTCGTATAATTCAAGAAGGCGAAGGGCGAGGTTGCCTGGGGCCGCTAGTTGTAATATAATATAAAGTCCATATTGCTCCATAGTGCAGAAGAGGAGCTTATTAAACAGTGATATACATTTTATGAATACTGAGGAGTTATGAATTATTAACTTAACTTAGCTTCATGATGTATCCCTAGCGGTATAGTCAGAGAGCACGGAGCGCCAAACGCTACGGCTTCTGAATACCTCTTTCGCCTCCTCTACTGTCATCAACCTCTTCATACATGCCCTCCGGGGAGTCCTCATGCTTTTTACGTGACCTTCCTCTAGTATCTTTGATACTGTGTTTTCGAAGGTCGACCGAGGTCTCCCCTTTACTCTCTTACAGCTCACTTTTCCTTCATAAATCTTTTTTGCCATTCTTTCATTAATTATTCGTTCGACGTGCCCAAACCAACTGATCTCTTCATAGTGAATTCGATCAGCTAAGCTGACTCCACTATTCTATGAAAAGATCGCAACTCTCCAACGGCCAAATGCTCAGCGGTGCTGACGCTTCCCCGTCTCATCAATTCAATGAAGTCAAGGCACCGTTAATCCTGATATCAGCAGCAAAACGCCTTTTCGCATCAATTCCAGTATTTTTTCACTACTGAACATACTTCCCAAATCCAACACTTCGTTCATTTGTTCTAATATCTTACCACTTGCCCTGATCTGGCATTCCGTCCTTTCTTCGTTTCTTTCAAATACCATCTTCAGAAACTTTGTCTTACTCGCATTCAGGCTTAGGCCATTATTATTACACCCTTCTTTCAGAAATGACGACTACAATGTCCTATTGTGATGGGGGTTTAATATTTAACATTATAGATCATTTTTAGTGCTAAATAAAAAAGAATGAAAAAAGGGACTGAGAAAATATAATTTGCTAAATATAAAACACTGTTAAGGAAAATTTAAAATAATAAGCACTAGGAATCTTTATCATTATATTTGTTACAATATTCTGAATATTGAGCTGTATTTGTATTTGTTATTCTTATATGTTTACTGTAACTTTTTACTAGGCATTTTATTGAATTTCACCACTGAACACGCATGCGTCTTAAGAAATAAGCGGAAAAAAAGTTGATCGGCTTATATCGATTTATTGAAAAATAAATCATTTTAAATTTTGAAACTAAGATTTTTATAAAAACATTGTAATATAATATAATAAACTAAAAAAATAACATCTAACAGCATATCCTTACTTAGTTAACATTTAAATTTTTAATATCTTGCTTACACATAAAAAAAATATGTTACACATTTATATTCTGTAAGCTTCGATACGAAAAAAAAGAACAAAAATGGTCCCGAAACAACGTAATTATATAAAAATAAATGTTTTTCATTTTGTGCATATTTTTATATTTTGAGATCATGACAATATTTTAATTATTTTAAATATTTTTAAAATGTTATTCCACACTTAGGAAAGACAACTACTTATTTAGAAAACGTATAAAAAAATTTTACGTAGCGGGATTTGAACCCGCGCCTCTTGGACGGTTGTCAAGAGGCGTTTTTTAATAAGTCATTTTAATTAATTTCTTAAATGGCAACATGGCATCCGCAACCAAAACCCCCCATACCGGCGTTGAAACCATACGCAGGTCCGATGTTGCCAGCTTCAAAACCAAGAGGTCCAGCAAATCTATTATAACCAAGTCCCAAGAGCTCCAGTGCTTAACTCTGTAGCAAAAGCACTATTTGGTCAAACATCTTCACTTATCATGGCAACATTAACATTTCCGCACCATACATAACTGCTCCAGATCCTGCAGTGGGCAACACTCCTTCAAGTGATACAGCAGCTAGAAAGGAAAGAGCTCCAGTTACGGCTAAAACTCCTTCTTAAGCGTTTTCAGATATCAGGGCTACGCCAGTTGAGGCGACGGGTGAGGCACTGGTTACAGCGAGACCTCCGCCATTTGACGCTGAAAGAGTTGCCTGTGATAAACCTTCTTTAGCATAAGGAGGTAAAACGGCTCCAGGATATGGGCCAGTCGCTAAGTACGCAGCGTTTGCATCCCAGCCAGGCTATCAGCAGCACTGATACATTGTGCAATAATGTGTGTTCTGGAAAATTATTGCTTTTCGATTGAGGTGAAATTATTAATTATAATGCAGATAAAAATATCAAATCAGAAAAAGATTTAGTTGTTGGTTCGTTTTCAATTACCTGGACAGAGAATACGCATATAAAAATTGCCTTTACTTGCATTTTTTTTTAAATAATTGAATAAATGTTTTGCTATAACTTAATTATGATTTTTTTTTTGTTTCATTTTTATACTATATTCATAATATAAAGTTACTTTAAGTAAAAATATATTTTGAAACGTGTACGTGCTTTCAACGCAGTTGGCTCTATATTACGAGGTTACGATGTCAATATTATAGAACCTGACGTTCCTTATCTTATTTATTGTAATATTGAAAATTCTTGATCAAGTCTTGTCTAAAATCAAGTTTGCATAAAATTTGTTGATAAGCTTTAGTATAAAAGAATAAAATATTTTACAAGAAACCATTATCTCCAGAGTAAACTGTTCAATATGTCTTCCTTTACTTTCCTTTTAGTTTGCTTCCAAGCATTTTTCTTCCATGTAAGTTTAAATTAATATATTATTCAAATAAATAAAATGTTTTTACCTTAAATATATTTTATTTATTTAGCTTCACGCTGTATCTGTAGTAGGATAGGTAAGGGGAAATTAGTATTTAGACACTCCATTTCCCACTTTCCAGACGTACAGCTGCGCGTTGTTTTCTTACGGGAACAATCAAATGAAAATATTTCATTGTCCCGAGCGGGTATCGAACCCACCTACAAAATGTTCCTATTTACAATCAGACCTGTGAGTACGCCACGATGGCCTCAAATATAATTTTGTAAGTGTTAATTATTATTTTTTTGTAGAATGTCTACAGTCAATGCCTAAACGCTGGATTATCTAACGCGTACGGCCTTGGGTACGGAGCTGCTATAGCTCCAGCTTCCCTAGCCCCAGCTGCAGCTCTGGCTCCAGGACTTGCAGGAGCTGGTGCTTATGGTCTGAGTGCGGGTCTGGCACCAGGAGCTTATGCACCAGCTGCTGAAATTATTGGCGCATATGGAGGAGCAGGTGTGGGCGATGTTGCAGTAGTAGGTGAAATGCCAGTTGCTGGTACCACTCTTGTAGCTGGTCAAGTACCAATTCTTGGAGCTGTTCGCTTTGCTGGTGACTTGCCGGCCGCGGGAACTGTTTCTATCACTGGCAGCTGCGGTTGCGGATGTGGCAATGCTGGATATATTTATTAATTTTATATGAATAATAAAATGTGCTCATAGCTCTAACAAATAATTATTTCTTTTCATATATTTTGGTACCTTTGGTTTATTATACATGACGTGTACAGTATCTCTTAATACGGAAAGTCAAAAAATTCAAGTCATGTTAGTTTTCTGTATGTAAATAGAAAGACGATTTTTTAGAGGCAAGTATCAACATTTTTTGGGTATCAACAATTTATAGAGAAAATTGAAAAGTAATTTTTTATAACATATAAAATAAAACAGTCTGAACTAAACTCTCAAAATTATAGAAGATGAAAAACAACAAATAAAACTTTGGTGCCCACTAGACATGAAAAAAAATTTAAACGTTTAACTTTTTAGTTTGTAAAACGTTCTACAATGCCACAGCTTGTCTGTAAGCTATAAGCAGATAAATATAATTAAATTTTTAATATTTATTATTTTCCTTATTGCTGAATTGCTAGCATGTTAATAGACGGACGGACAAGGCAAAATTTTGGAGATTTAGCCTATATATTATAACAAATCCAAAGAAAGAAAATACAGAAAAAAATATGTCATCTGTACATACTCGTATGTATATACGCGCGATTAAGTAAGGCTTGAAATTGAAAGTAAGTCATTGTCAAGTTCATTAACGGTCAATCAATACGTGAGAGTTAACTGAATGTGATGTTTGTTAGATTCATAATAATGATATAAATATATTTACTAGTAGATTTCAATAATTCTACTAATATTAAAACAAAGAAAGTTTGTTCCACTTTCACGAAATAATTACTGAACGGATTTAGATAAGATTTTTGCACGATATATTTAGCTTATACAACAGAATAACACGTAGGTTACCATTTACATATTTTTTTGTATAACTTGGGCTATAATTAACAATAAATATTAGCGGGCGAAGGTCCGAGTGGGTCACTCACTAGTTCTATAATAAATTTAATGATTCTTTTCTTATTTGAAAGCTCCCTGTGTGGTCCCACTGTAATTTAGTCCAATTCTATGAATGCCATTCATGAGAAAATAATATAAGTCTTAAATTTGCATAGTTAAATAATTTAAATATATTGTTACCAATATTTCGATGTACGAGCGGTATCGATATCCATTATTACCGTTTCCACTTATAAAAAACAGGTGCTCAGTACTGTGCATCTAGTCTAATGGATGTCCTTAACTTACGTCGACATCTTCTCAAGTAGCCACATAGTGCTTGCAAATTTTTCAGGGACAAAATACCCTCTTCTCTACCCACCCGGTGTCGTTTTAAAAGGCAGTAGGGCTAAGGGCATTAACCTCAAGTTCGAATTATTCATTTTAATTAGTTACGTATTTTTTCTTATATAAAAAAATTACATAAGCTACGTTTACTTACTATTTTATGTTCATTTTAAATAGTTAGGTATTTTTGAACGACTTATGTAAGGAAGAGGTTTTCAACTAGAATATTAAGAAAGTTAGTTCAATCTTCGTCTTTAAGATTGAGATCCCAGGGCCCCCAGATCTACGTAATTTTAGCAAAGCTGATTATTAGTCTAATATGTAGTTAAGACGGTATACTCACTAACTTGAAACAATGAAAGGTACATAAAATCCAGGCTCACCACTTCTAAATTTTACATATGGGGCATTCCACGGGAAGCGGACAGGTAAAAAAGTCGCGATCTCCGATTTTGGTGGCCATCGACGCGCTTTTTGAGCCAGAACATATCGACCTGGAAACATTGCCGCTAGTAGGCCATTCCACAGTCGCGTGACGCGTTGGAGGGAGTTCCTACGAAACCGCACAGAGTGGAGTGCCACATATCTAGATAGAGGTACTTGAGATGGTGACGTACTGTGCCGTTAGAAAATTCGGCAGCAGGTAACACAAATCGCTACGCAAATTCCAATGTGTCAAGCCTTTCACAGATCATTGGGTCCCCAACTATTCAAATGACTCTATGTCGTATGCAATCAAGTGGGTCAAGCTGACACCAGCCCAGAGACGAAAAGAGTACTCCATATAATAAGGTATAATAATAGTGTAATTATCAAAATGTGTATATTCTTTCTTGCCTTTAATCGGACGCCGCGCTTCAGGACTGTAACTTACTTGACAGTAAAATAAAAACCATTTTTTTCTATGAAAAATAAAATAATTTTATTTAACTAAAATAATATTCAAAGCTTATTTAATGAGGAATCCATTCCACTACTTTATTTATTTATTTGTCACTTATTAATACTGGATAATGCCTAATGATTTAAAAGCGTGCATGTCCACCAGTTACTTATGACTTTGAGCCCCAACAACTTCGAAACTAAACACTGTACTATGAAAATATTGTATAATTGTCTTGAAGACCTATATATAATAGGTCTAACATATTAAAAAATAACCAAAATCGGAGACTATTATAGAAGTGAGATATTCGCGCTATCTTAAACTTAGGTAATAAAGGAATCTTTCCCTATTCCTAAACTCTTATAAAATACAACTGCCTGGGAATATTATATACTAAAGTTACATGTAGTAACTAACAAGAACAATTCATTAATAATTTCAGTTAACTAATGTGTAAAAAATATTATTTGCTTCGAAGGTCTAGCTTGGTTTGGCTCTGGGATCATGTTTTGCGGCTGATATACTCGTATACTCACTCCAGTCTTTTACAAAGGTCTTATTGTCACTAATATGATTGGTACATATAGATCAGGGGTTCTCAACATTTTCTTGATCAAGGACCATTTTTATATCATTCTTGGTAGCAGGGACCACGATGTATGTAGGTATAAAAAAATTAACTGTGATAATCAAACAGAAACTTCCCCTCACCATCTCCAGTCATAAAGTTAAAATCGTTTGCAGACTATATTTAGGCTTCTGCGGGTTGGGAACCAGTGATATTGACAAACTGATATGGCTCGTTTGGAACAACAAAATCTAAGAACTGAAGTGAATTGAATTGAACTGGTAAACTGATATAGGTGATAGAGGAGGTCTAATTACTTTTACCTATACAATATGCTATGAGATTTACTATTTCCGAGATATTGGCCAAAAATTATTAAATACATGTGTACATTCATTAAAAAGATTGCGTGATTTTGCATTCTCTGATGTATCCCTCATGTATGCCATATTTTGCTTCCTGGGTAAAAAGTTTGAAAGGATAAAAAATATCACAAGATGTAATTTTCAATTGAAGTTTTCTTAAAATTATAGAACCCAAAAAATTTTGGTCCTCTTATCTATTAAAAAAAATCTAATCTAGCGTCACGCTGTACCCCTAGCAGGATAGTCAGGACGGATCGCCAAACGCTACGGTCCCTTCATACTTCTTTCACCTCGTCCATTGTCATCAACTTCTTCATACATGCCCTCCGGGGGGTCCTCATGCTTTTTACGTGACCTTCCTCCAGTATCTTCGATACTGTGTTTTCGAAGGTCAACCGAGGTCTCCCTCTACGTCTCTTACTGCTCACTTTTCCATTACAAATCTT
>DWLH01001313.1:0-13404 GCA_018249795.1 Heliconius telesiphe telesiphe
CCATCATAAATCTTTTTTGCCATTCTTTCATCACTCATTCGTTCGACGTGCCCAAACCAGCTGAGCACGTTCTTCTTCATTCTCACCGTGACATCCTCGCTAGTACCTGCCATTCTGTGTACCTCTTTATTGCGGATTTGATCAGCTAAGCTGACTCCGCATATCCTATGAAGAGATCTCATCTCCACAGCATTCCACTCTTATGGTTAGTTATGTATAATTTTTTTTTCATATAAATAACGATTTACTTTGAGGTTTAAGTATATATTATTTAAGTTAGTCATCATTTTCGTTTTAACAAATGTTATCATTACAGTGTGAGCATTAAAGTACAATACTTATTTAGAAAACGTATAAAAATTTGAACGTAGCGGGACTCGAACCCGCGCCTCCTGGAAACCGACCAAGTACTGCTACGTCCGACCGACCGAACCGACCAAGTACGTATAAATTTTTATACGTTTTCTAAATAAGTATTTTTCCTTCCTAAGAGTGGAATAACACTTTAAAAATATAAAAAAAAAAGCATTAACGTACAACTTGTAATAATTAAAATATAAACAAAACAAAAAAGTCAACTGCTTATACTAAATTAATGTATCTACCCTTTAATGTAACACTCGCGCTTAAAACTTTTAGGATTTTTAAACAAATTATTTTATGTTGTTTCAGAATTAATTTTTGGATTTGTTTCTTTACGATAGCGGAATTACACGTAAATGCGACAAGTTGTGGGTTTGATTTCCACTCAGAGTAATAAAATAATATTTTTTTCATTTCTTCGCTCTCGTGTGAAAGGCAAAGCGCGGCAGTGAGGTTTGCCATTCAACACGCAACGCCTCCAGAATTAATTGAAAAGTGGAGAGTGGGGTAACTACATTAGGCTACCTTTACCTACTCAGATACATACCGGGCCAGAGCGCAAGATTGGGTAAATATAATTTGGGTAGTCCACACAGCTTATATTATATATATATATATATATATATATATATATATATATATAAATATAAAGATACTGGAGGAGGGTCACGTGGCCAGCAGTAATTAAGTAATTCTAACCTAATCTCATGTTTCAAATATCTATATATATATATATATATATATATATAGATATTTGAAACATGAGATTAGGTTAGAATTACTTAATTACTGCTGGCCACGTGGCGCACCAGTCGGTCTCGCTCGCAAACAAACTTAAACTTGTTGGCGTACGCACTTACTTACTTCCTTACTTAGTATGTCTACGGGACGTGCTCTATAAGTTTGGCTTATTCCGGCGAATTTCATAAAGAAGTAGTCCCTAACGGACAGACAGACGAGGAAAGATGGACTACAAAACTATTTTATAAGTGTTTTGATTTTCCTTTTAAAGTACGAAACCCTTAACAGAGAACTAAATTAGATTTTTTTATTACTTAGAACTAGACTTACGTTACTATATACATATATTTCTATATTTATACAATATCTAAGTGAACAGTCATTTTCTCTCCATTTAAAACATGTACATAAAAAAAGAATATTTCACATAAGCCACTCAAACTAACCCTATGAATTTAAATTAACACCCACGTAAACACACCTCGTATTCGAAAGCTAAGGTTGTAATGACATTACAAAACGTTCTCCAAGTATAGCTTCTTATCCAAGCAAGGTTGCGGTCGGTCCGCAGGGATGCTAAAAAGGTCAAGTGACGGATGAACAATTTCACACAGGCCGATTTGTCAGTCGCAGGAGAATTGGGTTGGAGGAGAATAAAATATTTTTTTTAATGTAATCATTCAGAAAATGATTTTATTCTCCTCCAATTTATAAACTTGTCTTGTATCCCGCACACAGCAGGGTAGGCAGAGGGAACCTAGTGTTAAGACACTCCGTTCCCCACTTTCTGCCGAATTCTGGAGGCATTGCGTGTTGAGTGGCATAACTCAACGCCGCGCTTAACCTCGACACCAGAGCGATGAAATGGAAATATATATTTAAGTAAATATTTCATCTCCTCGAGTGGGGATCGAACCCACAACCAGTCGGTTTTACAGTCACACCTCGTGCCGCTGCGCCACGACTGGCCTCTAAAAAATAATAGTTAGTTTTTTAATGCGTTGAGATGCGCCACTTATAGGTAACGGGTAGACTCTTGACAACAGGTTCCCTCTGCCCAACCTATTATATGCGGAGTAAACAGCGATAAGTAACATAAAAATATATTACTTACAGTATATTATACTGTAGTTAAATATTAATTCAATTTTAGATCCATTTACAGGAAAACGTAAAAAAATTAAAACAACAATATTTTTTTGACCCACAACGACATTTTAATTTATAATACAACAATTAACTCAAAACAACCCTAAGCTTGAAATCAACTCCATCCATTTAAGTAACAATACGTTACTTATCCTGGTATCTGCTAAATTGACCGTAGCATTTTATCCATATGACCTGATCTGATCGTACCACGATGTTTCTTGCTAATACAGGATTTTTTTATCAGTTTCACGCTGTATCCAGCACTCAGCAAGGTAGGCAGAGGGAACCTAGTGATAAGACACTCCGTTCTCCATTTTCAGCTCAGTGTTCTAGATTAATTATAAATCTAGAATAATGTGATAAGCTTATATGCGATACTTTGTAGAAAAATTCTTACCGCCAATAATAATTAATACATTTTCTTCCATTTAGTGTCTCAATAAAATATCGCTTCATAACAACTTGCCTACCTAATGGAAGCATATAATAAATAGAATGTACAAAGCGAACAGAGAAAACAAAATACAATTTCAATAAAAATCCAATGAGATTGTTAATATAAATAACGCTTCTTAAGATCAGTAAAAAGTCTAGAAATTAGAAAATAAGGTATATTTCTTTCCCATTCAGCATTTTTGGCAGCGACTTGGATCATACTTTTAAGTACACAATAAGAATTTATGACGTAGAAATAGTCTTTAGGGAAAACGTACTCATAATTTGACTGACGCAGCTTTCTTTGCGTATTTGACCTATTTTTACATTTTTTTACGTTTTCTTTTTTTTCTTTATGCCAAATGATAAATTGTTATATTTTTCTTATATTTCACTAGAAGAAGAATACTTTTAAAAGTGCCTCAGCATATTCAATTAAAGCATATTTTAATATTTTTTAAAAGACAACTTGTGAGCTATTTAAAGATAATTTTTATATAACTGTAATAAAATTGGAAGACTTTAAAACTTAGTGGACGTAAGCATATCTGATCTACTGGAAACAGATTTTTCATTTCAACGAAAAATAAACTATAATTTTAAAACCTCCTTTCATTCATTTTAATCTTAATTCATGAATATATGTGAAGCTGTAAAAATGTGAATGACAAAAATCAGAACAAAAGCATGCACAATGGACATTCCTCATAAAAGAATTTCAATAAGCCCGTGACCGCAGGTTTACTGTAATTCGAGACAGGTGACGTAGGAATTGGGTTGACGCAGGAATTTAGTACAGAAATCGCGTTATTTTTTTATTATTTTAAGTAATTTAAAACTCCATTTTAAATTTATTTTAAAAACTAATTAAACTTTTGATATTATTATTTATGATATTGATTTAGTTTTTAAATAATAAACAAATATAATGTAAATAAAATGTAAGGGAGGAGAAGGGATGATGGACGACGAATGCCAGTATATGTATAAGTTAGTTACGGCAGATTATGAACTTCTGAATGATTTTCATTATTTTCCAAATTATTTTAATATCTTATTTTTGTGTATAAAATAAATGAAAAGAATGTGAATTTGAGCAGCAAACCCCTTAATATTTCATTAAAGTTAATATTTTTCATTCATTATAGTTATAAAATTATGGTTTCAGTGCTTATAGCCAATTTGTTAGAATAAGGTATTCGTAATTAATTGTTATCCGATATTACAATGGTTTACCGCAAGCACATTAGATTAACCCCGTGATATACTGTAAATGACGTGACCTTTCCAACACGAATACATGTACATATACATACAATGTACATACTTTCATAATAATCTCTATTTTTTAATAAGACAGTAAAAATATTTTGTCTGTACATTTAGTAATTTTGACTGAAATGGATAGAGGGATACTTAAAAAGAATAATAGAATGCAAAAACATTTTTTTTTTATTTCTTGTCTGCCAGAAAGTTGCCAATTGCTTTGTTTTAACTCAACTTAACAATTAAAGTTTGGGTCATCAAAATCGGTTCATTAAAAAAAAAGTTATCATGATTTGAATGAACTCAGGGCGTTAGTTCGCCTGCGAATGTTATATAGCAATAGCGCTGGTAAGATTATGGGCTAAAGAATGACATTCGAAACGTCTTTTTTTTTTTTATAATAAAATGTAAAGCTCTGTGCTTTACGTCTCGTCCCTCTGACGTAATCAGAGACTTTGTGCATCTTTTGGTGTTAATTTAAACGACTTTTGTTAAAAATTTTTGGGGAGGTGGCGCTAGGCCAATGATGGAATTCTGGAAATAAGTTACTTTCTAAGTTTAAATTTCTTTTAAAAACTGTTCGACTTTATATTACATCTAAATTTTTTGCCGGAATATCAAATACATACATCAATAAAATTTACATTTGAATTATTTTAAAATGAAGCTACTACTTTTAAATTTAAATCAAACATACACGACAAGAGATTTGGCTGAATGAAAGTAGAGAATTTTTGATCGGAAAGACGCTGTTCTCAGCACCGTGGTTTAAACTTGGCCAGATTTTTCATCGCTGGCTCCCTCTGCATCCGAGGAAGCTATTTCAACGTGTTTCTTTACGAAGCTTATTTGTAATATCTTCATCCGATCGCAGAGGGAGTCTGTGATGGATCGTTTATGAGCACTGGGTGTGAGCACGAGTCTTTTCGAGGCTAGGCTGTTCCTTGCCGTCAGAACATTGCGGCCTGGAAATGGCGGATCCAAACAATTTTGCATCCCGTCATTTAATGTCTGACGACGCTCGGTTTCTTTGGGCTGCAGCTGTCTCTGAGCAGAGATGTGTTCGGCGAGTATGGAGGAGAGAGCCTGGCCCTTAGCAATAGGCTATGCTGGCCCGGGCTAGCGCATCCCATTTGCGCCTGACTAGGCAATCGGTGCTGAACGCGTTATGGTCAGCGCGTTCCGCCTTTGCACCAGTACAGTTGCAGCAAGATGGTGGTGCGCTATTGAGCCAGCCATCGCACTCAGTCCTCATGTGGGGTCCCCCACAGTGGCTGCACCTGGGGGCGGTTTCTTTGCAGAACCGCCTATCGTGCCCGTAGCTGAGGCAGAGAGAGCACTGCACGAGCAGGGAAAAATCCGCCACTCTGATTTTTTGCAGATCGATGTGCAATGCTCCCTCCGCAACGACTCGGTTCCACACTGTGGGGGACACCCGCATGACGACATGGCCTCGACGTTTAGCCTATCGCTCGCTACCTTCAGCCTCTCTGTAACCCTCTCCCGCTCCTCTACTGAACTACAGCCCAAAATCACCTTCTGATCCTTTGCCTTCTTCACCTTCTCGACCCGCACCCATCCTTCCTTCGCCTTTACCACCTCTCTGATTTGGGCGAGAACTTCCTCCCCTGTGTCGATCTCGAGGAGACCACAATCGAGTGCAGTGCGGCTGGCTGTGGGCTAAGCCTTTTGGTTTCACCAGCCGTCACGCTCGCGTATGTGGTCTTCTCGAGTGAAACCCTCTGCCTTTCCAACTCCTCCCTCAAATCCTCCATCTTTTTCTCATTCCTCCGTAGCAAAACAGCGTGCTCTTCCAGTCTCTTCTCAAATTCCTCTTCCTTTTTGTCCTTTACCGCCGTGCTCTCCTTCACTTCGCTTTGCACCGTCATCTTCCTACTGCTCTCCTTCCCACATCTCTCCGCCTCTGCCTCCTTTACCAGCTGGTACAAGCGCTCTATTGCGCTTGTAACTGCAGCCTTTATGTCAGTTTTCAGGTTACGCGAGTTGCTAAGGTGTATTTTAGCCTTGGCTAAGTGGGCCTTTGCTTCGGCAGTCCTGCTCGCGTAACCTGGTTTTGAAAGGGGGCTGTGGATACCCTCAGTCACAGGCGACTTTAGTTTCCTTGGGCGGGAGGGGGGCGGTGTTGGCTCTCAGGCGTTCGGACTGGTGAATCCTCCAGGAACCCCACCTCCTCTGGGGTCCTCGAGAGGTCCAATATCCGAGCGCTGCCTTTCGCCGGTGTGCGGAACATCAAGTCAAAATGAAATCAAAAATATATCTATATCAGGAGTACAGAAGAAAAGGAAAGAAGAAGATAATAATAATTAATCGGGGTGAGGGGAACTATGAGATTTTTCGTAAAAATCAGATTTTCCCCTCTAGGCCTACCGTGCCAAAAGTTAAAAACAGAATAAATATGTTATATAAAGAAAGAAAATAAATATATGTATGTACTCCTGATGTCAAAACTGTAAATATTTGTATATATAATTGTGTATATATATCGTTGTATAATTTTAAAAAGTCTAAAATGTTTAAAACAATTGGTATTAATACCTAGTCCTATACAATTTTGACAGTGGTGTAAAGAGCCACTGCCAGTCTATTTATTAATTTTTAAAAGTATCTGCACCAGAGTCTACAAGAAAACGTAAACAAGATTTTTTTAAAGTCTAAAATTTTTACCAAAAATCTGTCTTCTCCACCTAACCTGTGAATAAAGGGTGGGGAGGAGGGCCTTTTTTTCAGTTTCTGCTGAACGGATTTAAACAAAACTGGTGTCCAACGAAAGGGTTTCGAAAGGCCTTCAAAACGACGTATAACCCGCGGGGACGGATGAGGAGGTGCAGGTAAAATGTCCAAAAAACCGAATTTTTCAAGTGTTTTTGCGTCAAAAATGGCGCAAAAATTTTATTAAAAAATCCAAAAAAATTTAGAATGGTACGGCGCAAAAGACCCTACGACACGATACCAAGAAGTCAACAATCAAAAGAAGGTAAGTGGTTCAAATAAATAATTTTCTATTGTAATTAGCCAAAATTTAAGTGTGTTTTTCAGTGATTTAGATTTTTGTAAATATGTTAAAATTTGTATAAATAGTGTTTATTCACTTAGATCTTGTATATAGAATAAATTTAGAATAAAATATTTGATTTTGAAAAATTCGTTTTGTATCACATTCGAAACGTCTTGGTTATATGACTTTTGATAAAAATATATATTTTTGAAGCACTATTACACAATATTTTATACAATAAGGTAAACAAAATTGAATTGTTAGTGGAGATTATCTTCATTAATCATAACAGTTAAGTTTAAGTCGTAATTAATTTGTAAGCCTGTTAGTTTAAGTTACATCTAGTTGATTTCAGTGATTCTTACCAGTATAATAATAATAAACAATCTTGCTTAGATAGATCCAATGAAGTTCTTGAACTTCTTCGTGTATTATACTTAAATTCCGAGGAACCAATCAATGTTAAATCGAAATCGAAACCGAAGTCCATAAACAAGAAGTTAGCTCTCAAATTCAAAAAATGCTAGACCAAAAAATTATTCAGCCCTCTTTATCTCTATGGTCTTCTCCAATATGGATAGTTCCGACAAAGATAGACGCTTCTGGTCAGAAAAAATGGCGTATCGTAATCGATTACAGAAAGTTAAACGACATTACTATTGGTGAAACATATCTAATTCCAAATATTGTTGAAATCCTTGACCAATTAGGCAACTCCAAATATTTTTCAACTCTTAAACTTGCGTCAGGATTTCATCAAATTAATATGGCTCCTCAAGATTACTGTAAAACCGCTTTCAGTGTACCTCAAGGATACTTTGAATTCACTAGAATGCCATTTGGGCTTAAAAATGCCTCTTCAACCTTCCAACGTTTAATGAATAATATCATTACAGGTCTCCAAGGTGAACGGTGTTTCGTTCACCTGGATGACATTGTCATTTATTCTCATGACTTGCAAAGTCACGTCGAAAACCTAACAAAGGTGTTCCAGAAATTAAGATCCTTCAACCTTAAGCTTCAACCTGACAAATGCGAATTTATGCGCAAAGAAATCGGTTACCTTGGACACGTAATTACCGAAAATGGATTGAAATCAGATCCAAATAAAATAAGTTCAGTCCAAGGATTTCCAGTTCCAAAATGTCCAAAGGACATTAAATCTTTTCTAGGTCTTATTTTTTATTACAGACGGTTCATACCGGAGTTTTCTAAAGTCTCTAACTCTTTAAATTCTCTAACTTCTTAACATTACTTTTAAAGAAAGATACTCCTTTTGTGTGGACAAATGAACAACAGCTAGCCTTTGAGAAACTTAAAGATAAGTTAATTACAGCTCCAGTCCTTATTTACCCAGATTTCACAAAACCATTAAATTTAACATGTGGCGCATCCAATTACGCGATATCCGCTATTCTATCTCAAGGTCCTGTAGGAAAGGATCATCCTATAGCCTATGCATCTAGAACGTTGAATAAGTGTGAAGTCGACTATAGCACTACCGAAAAGGAGCTTTTAGCTATAGTTTGGGGTTGTAAAACGTTCAGACCTTATCTATTTGGTCGAAAGTTTGTGATCATAACCGATCACCGTCCATTAAAGTGGCTTTTTAACCACACTGATCCCAGTAGCAAATTGCAACGGTGGCGTCTTCAGTTACAAGAATTCGAATACGAAATCGTATATCGAAAAGGGAAACTAAATTCAGTCGCTGATGCCCTTTCTCGCTATCCAGTAAATCCGGTTTTACCTGAAAACCCTGAATACTTAACTCAAAATTATTTAATTGACCTTGGTCAATTGGATATTAGTTCTTTTAATCCGGAATTAGCAGATTTTAGTCCTTTTTCTCTCCCAAGTCTTGAAAATTTACCTGATCCTCTGGATCCTATGTTAGTTGATGACATTAATCCATCTCTTCTCCCAGAGATACTATGTGAATATAATTATCAAAGTTCAAATACTCAATATCCTAATCCTGTAATAAGTCCTCCAATTAGAAACTCACCTAATCCTTCTCTTGGTGATACAAGTCCCACTATTTTCGTTGAACCTGAAAATATAAATCCAAGGTCAAATGTAGAGAATAATTCTATTCAAAACTTACCTGAGTCAGCTAGTATTTATACAAAATATTTGAATATCCCTGTAACAGTAAAATATACCACGAAAATTGTGGAACATAATGATAGTATACTGAAAAGTCAAAATAAAATTCTAATTATACCTACATCCCTAGACTTGGATGAATCTAACCCGTATGTTCAGGAGATCTTGTCAAATTCTCCAGATTCTGAAAACTTTATTAATTTAGAAAGAACATTACTTTCTTTTAAAATGCTTATTCATAATAATAGAAAATACTATTTTCTATAGTACATCATAAGAACATCACTTCGATACTTTGTCCTGTAGTGATATCTTTGAATCTATAAAAAGTATTAGAGATCATCTTGTAAATGAAGTTGAACCTGTTAGTGAAATAAGTATTACTGACTTCAAAAATCCATTTGATAAGTATATATATATTAAAATATATAATATTACTAGCGGCCCATCCCGACTTCGTTCTGTGTTTTCGAAGGCCAACCGAGGTCTCCCCCTACCTCTCTTACCACTTACTTTTTCATCATAAATTCTTTTTTGCCATTCTTTCATCACTCATTCGTTCGACGTACCCAAACCAGCTAAACACGTTCTTCTTCATTCCCACCGTGACATCCTCGCTAGTATCTGCTATTCTGTGTATCTCTTCATTGTGGATTCGATCAGGTAAGCTAACTTCGCATATCCTATGAAGAGATCGCATCTCCACGGCATTCATCTTTCTTTCATTCCTCTTCTGTAATACCCACGGTTCGCTGCCGTATAATAACGTCGGTACCAACACTGCATTGTGTACGGCAAAACACGCAGCTGTGCTGACGTTTCGCCTTCTTATCAATGCAGCTAAGGTTCCGTTAAAGCTGTTACCGGCAGCAATACGCCTTACCACATCCATCTTGTATCTTCCATCTCTACTGAACATACTACCCAAGTATACCACCTCATTCATTTGTCACACTGACATTGTGTTCGGTCCTGTCTTCGTTTCTTTCAAATACCAGAACCTTTCTCTTAATAAAAGAAAAAAAAATGAGATGTCGGGTCAAAATAAAAGAAAAAAATTAAAAAAAGTTAAAGCCATTATATTACAGTATTTCTGTATATACAATATTTTTTTGTTTTATTTTCTTTAGGCATCAAAATATGTTGATTTTCATCGCATCCGGATCTAGATAAAGCAACATATAATTTCCCGTGAGCAAAACAGCATTCCCTTAAATCAATCCCGATATGCTTGAAAGTTTGTCTCTGCGCTTTATTGATTGTGACTACAAATGATGTTCTAACTGCAAATTGTGTCCTTTTAAAACTAAAGGGCAAATTTGTTGGTATCATGGGAATTCGTGGAATCAGCACTGTTTGCCCAATGGCTGGTCCAGTCAAAACTACGGCCCTTATGACATTACTTCGCAGAAATTTCACTTGTAATCTAGTGCCGTTACATAAACTTGTTGGGTGTAGATTTCGCAACAAAATTATTGGTGTGCCGATTTTCAATTTCAATAAATGTGGAGGTAGCCCGTACGGATTCAAAGAATTAAAAAATTCTTGAGGGTAATGTACCGCATCTTCTTGTTCCACAACAGCATCAATGGAAACATAGTTGACGCTGTCACCTGGTAATTTAGCTATTATTTTTTCATTGATAGCGTCAACATTTGAATTTTTCGCAGCTAAAATTGCCCTCTCACACATCCATTGATGATTTTTTTGGTGTATATTGGCTACATTTGGGTACACTTTAATATTAGGTCTTCAATATTTGTCACGATTCTACCAAGGTCTTTATATAAGGATTTTTTTTTGTCGTCTGATTCAGGTACTTTCCCTTCCCCGATTAATAAAAGTTTGTTTTCAAAATCTGAGGTTTCTCCACTGTGATAACTCCTTATGTTAGTAGAAAGCTTTAGAAATTCTACAGATTTCTATAACGGGGATGTCTGCTCTAGTTCCCCTAACTATTACAGGCAATGTTTGTCTAAAGTCACCGGAAAACATCATAGTGACTCCACCTATAGTTTTATTTGAGTTTTGTAGATCCTTAAGCGTCCTATCTAAAGCCTCTACGTGAGCTCTATGATTCATAGTGCACTCATCCCATACTATGAGGCATGCATCATGCAGTACTTTGCATAACGGACCATTTTTTCGAATGGAGCACACATTATCTCTATCAAGTGAAACATTAAGGGGCAACTTAAACATAGAGTGAACAGTTCTTCCATCCCTCAATAATGTTGCTGCAATACCTGATGACGCAAAGGCTATGGCAATTTTTCCCTGTGCCCTAACGTTGGCTAATATTAAATTGGTCACAAACGTCTTTCCCGTGCCACCTGGAGCATCTAAAAAAAATATTTTGCCTTTACCAGCCAAAACACTCTACAACTAAATTGTAAGTAAATACCTGATCAGGTACTACCTTGGAAATATTATTAGAAATAAAATTATTTAAATCATTAATGTCATAATATGATTTGATTTGAGGTTCTTATTACGAATCAGAGAAGGAAGACCAAAGTCTTTAAGAGATTTTTCGGACATTTCATAAATTTTATTTTCAATCAATATCCGACCTTCATTGTGTATTTCTTTAGTGCAGCGCAAAAGGTGCTCGTGATTTTCATTACGAACTCTATTTATTATATCCTCTCATAAGCGATTACAATTTTTTCTCCATAATTCCAGTGGTGCATATAGCTGACAAAATATTAATATAATAGCAAATAACTCTTTTAATTTAGCGGCTGATTCAGAAAGAGCAGCAAGAGTTTCTTCCAAATGTTCATCTCCTTCTAATAATCCCAGTTCTTTGCAAGCACTTTGGTACGTGGCCATAGTAATACCGTTTACAGTTCTAAGATTTCCAAAAGAAGTTCGTCCACGTACGTTCATCAATAGCATTCTTAAGTAAACACATTCCGTTTGTGCTGGATGAACATTGTAAACACCGTCTAAAGCCGAATCTTTTTTTATACCAGGGAACCCATCAACATCTTGCCCGTGTTTTCGTCTGGAAAATTTGTTTCTTTCTCAAATATAATATTGAGGAACTTCATTATACAGCAATGTTTTAGCGAAATCATAATTTTTACAGAGTTCGAAAAAGGCATTAAAAGTCGATACAGGAGGGTTAATGACGCGATCTTGGAGGTTTTTTTCATTAAAATATATTCTTTGGCCGTTTTGCAAATGGACAGCTAAATGAATTACTGCCAGGTAGCGCTCGTGGATAGGAAACTGAAAGATTCTCCAAACAGCTTCGGAGGAGCTAATGTAGCGACCATTAATATATTTTTCGACTTCGTCCTTGCTTTGCACTGTGAAAGTAGCTTGATCACAACCCTTATGAATATACTTGCATATATATTTTATGGCTTTAACTGAATGGCAAAATTCTACATTAATGTGTGTATTAAAAATTCGCAATAAAACTGGGTTATAAGGCACAACCCATCTATTTCCATTTCAGTTCTCTTCACTTTGAGTACCCAGGTATTTCCTCCGCAATCTGGAGCTCTTCGTCTATAATTAGGGTAACCGTCATCAATCCGTCAAGTAGGTTAGATAACCTAAGTAGTTGTAAGTTATTAAATAAGTTTGAATATATTTGTACAGTATTCCAAATGTTTATTCTAGTTTAACTACACCGATCTGCGAATCGGAAATATTTTCAAAAGTTTTAAAATATGTTACTTTAAATTGTAAAACCAAATTTCTCCAAGGTCACTTAGAAATTTGGCAACCTTTGTCTAATAATAATAAATCTTTCTAAAATATCTATTGACTGTAAAAGTTCAAATATTAAAGAATTAATAATATCCGGCACAGGTATTTTAAATTTACCTATGTATAATTTGCTATACAATATATTATAAAGACTCGAGGTTAATACCGAAAAATACAAAGTAATTAATTTACGAGCAATCATTAGTAATTTCAATTTATTAAATGATTCTTGTTGTAATTCAGAAAAACTTTTAAAATCAAAACCTTACATTCATACTTATAATTTGACGCATATTAACCTTGATACTATTTCATCTCAACATAACGTTGATATTAATCATATTATAAAGGAGTTGGATGGTTTAATAAAAAAACCACATATAGTTTTGTATGGACAATACTATTTATACACTACAATTATATTATGCATCATAATTATAATTCAAATTTTTTGCTATAAGTATTTTGTAAAGACTGGCAAATGTCTAAACATTTTTAATAAAAACAAAGTTAATATTTCCAACACTGAGGAAATCTCAGAAGCTGTCGAATCCGCCAGAATTCCAATTTCCTTACCCAGAATCTGAACCACAGTC
>DWLH01001314.1:0-13401 GCA_018249795.1 Heliconius telesiphe telesiphe
ATAATAAAAAATAAGCTGTAATACACTACAGTTACTTTCTTGAGGGTGTGAAATCTCTATATTTAAGAGCGACTAAACAAGAGTCATTTGTATCTAAATAACTTTAGTCGTATACATTCTAACGCGATGAAAAATCACCTATCCAAAATCGTTTTCAGTCCCTTCAAAGAAACAATAAGGTAGGTTTATTTGCATGCAGCTATTCATTGGAACGTAAAACAGATGTAGGTGGGGGGAATTGAGTTTGAGCTAGGGTTACCACTTCGTAAACATTTAAATCGTCTAGATATCATTTAAATTTGGTTATATTGAAACTATCTTATACTTTATATATATTTGTTTACTTATAAAACTAACCACACCCAAGGTCAATATACAAATAATTAAAATAAATTTAAAATGAAATATAAGCAACAACGTTGACGGCAACCCTAGTGGAAATTTCGCATCGCTCCGCGTTGTAAATAGCCTCCACGCACCTCACTACGTCTCTAAATGCGCCACTATTTGACTAAACGAGACTTTTTATTCACCTTACAGACACTCACGATTCAATTCGTGCTCTCCGAAACATTAAAGGAATAGAGAGATTATTAAAATGTTGTACGATCTATCTGAAAGGTTTCTAGTCACCTTGTGACTGAAAATCACAATTGTATATGGAAATTGGTTATTAAATATTTATTTAATAACATGATTTGGGTTGATATTATTTTATGTGAAGTTTTAGATGTGCTTAAGTAAAGAACTTCCTCTATTTCTAACGATATGTGTGTTTTCATAAAAACTAATCTCCGGTATTAAGGGGATTTTCCCACTAAGAAAACTCTGTTTGTCACTCTCTGCTGAAATCTAGAAGCGTGTTGAGTGGCGAAGCTCAATGCCGCGCTTTGCGTCGTTACCAGAGTTATTAAATACTTCCTAGAGTGGGAATCGAACCGGTCGCGTCTACAATCACACGCTTGTGTCCCTGCGCCACTGGCCTTTGTCAATCTTAATTTATAATTTAACAAAAATACCTACCTATAGCCTATTTACTTAAGGCACTCGATATATGTATTTCATTTACCTGATATAGCATTGTTAACAATACTATATATTTGAGGCTTACGTGTTATTAAGAGAGCCGATGAAGTGTAAATGATCTGCAGGCCGAAGTCGACCCGGTGCCCCCCCCACATCCCCTTACCCACCCCCGCCCGTCACCGCCAGAAGAAAAATGCTAACACGCCCCCGCGAAAACTATTAGTTATTTTGGCACCCCTGCATCCCGCGCCGACGATTATACGAAAATGTTTGTTTTTACCAAGTTACGTAAGAAATTACTATCAACATCGGGGAAGAACCTTAGGAAGATATGAAATCTCATTATTCATGATAATTTCTTTATAATCACGGTATAAGTTAAATGGTGATGTCAGGTTACTATTTTCATTTCTTCGCAAATTGGGAACGAAATTGTCTTAATGAGAACGGAGTGCCTTAACACTAGGTTCCCGTGATTCATCTGCCTACCCTGCTATGTGCGGGATACAGCGTGAACTAAAAAAAAATATTGTGGTATTTTTTTGTTAACCTAATAAATCTAGTAGATATACTTAGTCATTTATCACAAAATATACAACAAGTCGGCCAACATAAGAAAGTTAACAATAAAATCTGGCATCACAGTAGCGTTGATGAAATTCAAGGCATGATAAAGAATATTGCCCATAAAACTTTCATTGCTGTTAACTTATTTATGAAGTAGACTACATATTTAATACTTGCCTCAATCATAAACATAAGCTATCTTATACTATACCTATCTATACCTACAAAGGAGACCTGATGGCTGTATAATATATATTTTTTTGTAACTATATTAAGTTTGTCTGTGTGTCGTTTATATGTGTCGTGTGGCTTCAAAGTCATATGTAAGTAAATCGTTGAGTATTGTTTTAAATGTTTTTAATGTTTCTCGCAAAGAGTACCAGTAAAGAAATGCAGTACAAATTATTTTTGCGGTACAATTTTAATCGTTTCAGTCAGCGACTTGAAATCTATATAATTACGTTTTTGTTTAGTTTATATTACGCTTGTTTCTCTACGTGCGTACACGATTTGATAAGGGAAAGGAATCTAAGGTTAATAGAAATTTAACTAAAAAATATTTTAATATATTTCCATTCAAATTGATTTATACAAATACTTTCTATAATAAAGTAATAAATGATTAGGTACTACAATATGTACATACTAGTATATCGTGTGTATGTATGTATGAGGAGTGTGAACGTGCCGACACCGCTCGATCACCCGCAAGGTCTCCACGACAAACAAACCCTCCCATCTGTTATGATGCTTCCGACACTACATTGTTTAATTGACCTTTTTGTCGTTCCATAAATGTAGTAGGATTATATAAAAAATATTATTATAATTATTATATAAAAATTATTAATAAAAATTATATGTCGTTTTTTTATTTTCACAATGTATCCCGCACTTTGAGGGGTATATAGGTTAAACCTGGAAACCTAGTGTTAAGATTTTCCGTTTCCATCTAGAAATTTCCGTTACCAACTTTCTGCCGAATTCGGAATGTATTGCGCGTTGAGTGGCGGAACTCAACGCCGATATATAATATTGTAATGATTTAAAATAGAAAAAAAAAACAAATGGATGCATACGTAAACTGCTGCTTATGGAAAATATCCAATTCTGCATACATAATTTATGACTCACATTTACAAGAGCTACTGTAGGCAATTTTATTACTTAACATATGTACGAGGTAATTTTAAAAAAAACTTTAAAAATAGTTATAGGACCTATTTGTGTTGACCAGACCATGAGAACTTAGTAGATTGAATTTCAGAGACTGTGACTGTGATTGTCAAAGAACAGTTGGTCGTGTGTTGCACCAGATAGAAGCTAATGGGGATGTAAGCACAGATATAAAGCAGTACAATACATAACTGGTACACAAAAGGCCAACACGAGCACGCCGCGCTCTGACACGGTTTGTACGTACACAGCAGACAAAGCACACAAACACGTGAGGTCATCTCCCCTCATTAGGTGGTTAGTTTTCCGGGCGTGTCCGCGGAGTCTGCGGACGTGCGAGGGGGCGAGGGTTGCCCGAGAGGGGGGCGGGGGGAGGGAGGTGGAGGACAGGGTGTACTGCCGGGAAGTTACTTAATTAATCCCCGCGCGGCCGCCATTGGCCGGCTCTGGGCGGCGGATCTTCGCCCACGCGTTAATTGGGCGGACTGCCGCGTGGATTAGACTAGCGCCTTCGATTAATGAGAAAGTTCCACCGAGTACCTACTTATATACGGCCACATGGCTGTGTTGGCTGGTTTTCAGTACCTACAGGCCTTTCGTTTGTGTTATGTATTTAGATTGCTACCTACGAACTATGGACTAATTAATTTTGAGATTCAACAATTTTGTTTGATTATTTTAGTATAAGTAACAAAGAAACTTGATCGTAATTACATAGCGAAAGACGATAAACTTATTATTTAATATTATTAGGTACGTATTTTCTTAATTATAATTTAACAACAAGGTTTTCGTTTTGTGTTACCGATTTTTTTTACCTTGTCTTTTTACAAAACAAACAAAAAAGAAACGTGAGAATACATCTAAGCTTCACCAGCCTTAATAAATATGATAGTACAAGAGAAGTTGGCTCGAAACTAATATCGCACTCGTCGCGTCAAGTGAACTTATAAAGCTCAGATTTAGCGAGAGTCGAGGGCTGAACAGGCGCGAAACGCCCAGGTAAAGCACCTACTTACAGCGCGATATACGAGGAAACGTAAATTATAATATAGTGTGTGTCGGAGCTAACCCTCTCGCGCGCGTCGCCCGCCCGTGTGTGCGCACCGCCCGCTGAAAGAAAAGCAATTTCCTAGGGCGGCGCGGGGAGTACGGGGTCGGGGTCTCGCGCGAATATAATTTTGTACATTTTTTTTCATTCGGGCGAGTTAATTCGACTTCGCGGCGTAGTCGGCTATTGATTAGGGCGCGTCTTTCGTTTTTAATTTGTTTGCGCGCGCAGCCGCGATGCACCCGCCGAGATGAGTTCTCGCCACCCGCGCCTCCCCCCCTCGCCCTCCGGCCCTCTCTAATGAAGCCTCCGCTAACTACGCGAACTGTAATAATCACGATCCTTTTCACAATCATGCTTTGACGTCAACGTTTTCTCCGAGCCAACTAACTAAGAAAGCGAGGCAACATCTTTGAGGATAAACATTACGTCTCCCCCATTCTAAACAAAATCAGAGGACGAATAAAAATCATAGTAATTGCTGGCTGGCAGTTTAAAAAAAATGTTGTAGTCTTAAATAGGTACATATTTATGAAGAAAATAACTAAATTAATGATCTTCTCTTTATGTTATCTGCTTAAACAAGTATTAGGTAAGTAGGTTATGTAAAATAATTTTACACACATACATATAAGCCAGTTCTTCCTCTGGTCGGAGGGGGGAGGTGGGGGGAGCACGGCCTCGCAGCCCGTGAAACAGCACCGCCTGCGTGTGACACATTAGTAAATGAGACGACATTCGTTACGTGGCGCGCCCGACTGTTCATTGAAAGCCTTCGAGAGGAACTAAATTGGTCGTGACTCAAACTAGTTACATTATAAAGCTGTATCATTAAGAAATGAAAGTTTGTATTACTAATATTCTGTTATGTTATAGACAGGGAACGTAAGGTTAGCTTAAGAAATACGAGTAGGTACTTTATATAATATTTTTATTATATTTTAATTAAGAGGAAATGTTACAAATAAATTTTGCAATGAAATTTAAAAAGTTTTCGAAGGCATACTAACCATCTTAATAATATAGTGTGAAAGAGTCTCACTCAATAAATCGAAACAGCGTCGCGTCCGCTCGGCCATTAAGCCTCGATAGAGGATACTTTGGCGCTTATTTTGTTTTATTAGGTTCATTTTATTATTTTAATTCGTGCGCGAGTACGCTATTTGCGTGTGCGCAGTTTGTCGCGCGCCCCGCCCACCGCGCGGGGACCAATGGCGCGCGCGCCGCTAACGAGCCGCACGCTGCCGCCGCCGCGCTCGCGCCCGCACCCGCTACACCCGCTACACCCGCTACGCCCGCACCCGCCACGCCACGCCACGACACCACTCATTGTTTCATATCGACTCTCGTTTTGGTCTGTTTCGGTCTGCTCCATCTCATCGGCAGGCATCGCGACGCACCTCCCACTGAGCGGTAATTCCAATGTCGCCACGTATATTGTGATATTGACTGAGATTCCACTTCAGAATGTTTAAGTTTCGAGGCGCGATCGTCGGAGCCACTCAATAAGCTATAAACTATCCGCCTCCGAGAAGTTATTTTAAAGTCTGACTGGGATGTGACTTTACGCCTTTTAAAGGTTATTGTGTTTTCAAAGGGCTTATTGCTCACAATCATCTTTAAGGGCTGTCTGCGTGCGTTTGTGTATTATTCTGTAACTCCGAAACACTTCTTTGAAAAACCGAGCAATGGTACTAAATGTTGTGCTACTTAAGCCGATATACTTACTTTAAAAATATACGGTATTACTAGTATAAATTATATCTAAATAAGGTTTACAATTTTTATTAATACAAAATAACGAACTACTCTATAATTCTGAGCTTAACGACGTCCTCTTCCTGTTAAAAATTAAAAATCTCTTGAAAAGAATCCCTCTTCAGTCGAGTAGTAAGGTACCTGCAATTGTAAAATAGGTCGCTACACAAAGCACTAGTCGCCGGGCTCCTCGAGTAACTATCATAATTCATGATTCCCTTGTTACAGGCTGCGCTGGATACTTTATTCTGAAGTTTTCCATTTATTTTATTCTTATTATACCACCCAACCAGTAACAAGAGTAAAAATTATAATAAAATTAAAGTTATCAACCGAAATGCATTATCAAATACGTCTCTATCCATTTGCTATGCATTTAAAAGTTTTACCACTTTTATAATGTGAGGTAAGTGGTTAACGTACGCCGATATCAAATCGCCAATCAATTATTATTATTTTAAATTGAAAAAAGCAAAACTAGTAAGTAGTACGCAATAAACTACATCGTCGTGTGCATTCCTTAATCTTCGATAGCGCCAATAATATTAAAAAGGGGGTAAACTAAGCTATTGATAGTAGAAATGGACGGCGAAATAGAAAAATATCGTGGCGTGTTAAAATATTCAATCGGGGCAATTCGGGTTCGCGTATAAATTCGGCCCCACCATTATTTGTAGCGCGTCCCCGCGACCGAGTATCGGTACGTACATTGATAGTCGTCATTTTTCTCGTCGCTATCGTTAATATTTTACGCGTGCGTGTCAACGGTTTATGGGCCCACTCTTTACACTAAAACGTTTTAGCCCTGCTCTCTCATTGTTTATAACATTTTACTATCGACGTTTTTTTTTTTATAGTTTACTGCGGCTCGAGTGCCGTTTTGGGGTTGTGACACGTAACAGTCTGTGTGACAGTTCGATAATAAGCTATCGAATTGGATTTTTATTGGTTAACAGTGTCTGGAAGTTCTGGTGATATAAAATTGTATGATATATTTGGGCTGCCTTATAACATGGACTACCTTAGATTTATGTTTATTATAAAAGAGCAGATAACAGACCAACAAGTATTGAAAATAAATAATTAAAACTTAACTTTTACATTTAAAATCAATTACGTTAACGTTAACGTATAAATAATATATATATACAAACATAATATATAGGTATGTTTAAGAGAGCAAATGGGTTAGAAGCTACCTAACTGTAATTATACATCCAAGTTTGCGAGCTGTGGAAAAGAATTGCTCTCCTTTGTACGTGTGGGGTCGGGGGTGGTGGTGGGTGGCGGCGGGTAGGCTCACATGGGACGTGCTCTAATGAGGTGCCTGAAAGCGACAATGTCTTTGAGCGAAGCAAATGTGTAGGTATCTACATACGAGTACGAGGGAAGGGGAGGAGTTTCTCCTATCTCAACTTACTCGACAGTCGGCAGTCGGTACCATGGATACCTCGTAATGTATATTTAAATGGTATACGGTGACGTCAGCACAAGTTAGGCACCTACAGTTATGGTTAACACTGTTTTGAACATGTTCATCACACTATGTTGATGTTCGCTTACAATATATGTACGGGTTAAGGGTTAAGGGTTATTTCTGGACTTTTTTAAAATACTTAGAATTAATGGATTTACTCTTTATTTTCTTTAAATTTAATAATTTATTTGTATATATGTATATGGGTATGGTAAAGATATGTAAGGGACGTACATATAAAAGGTTTATATAATAATAAAAAGTGTATATCACTAAGGAGATAATTTTAGTAGATATAAATATTCATATCTGCAAAAGAAGATTTAAAAGCTTAAAGGTTGCATGCGGTCCGTAGCGGCGTGGCGGTAGGCGACGAGTGCACCGGGCGAGGGCCGAGCGCCTTCCGGGTCCGGGGCCGGTTTTAATTTCCCGGTGAGCGCGGGCGGGAGGGCGGCGGGGCGGGCGGCCGCTTAGTTTAAACACCCGGAGATGAGACGCGCTCGTACTAATATCATGCACGGCCCGGGCCGTCGCCATAGCGACGCACACTCAAATGACGTGTGGCGCGTGGTATGAGGCCGGGGGTAATATGATTTGAACGTCCCCGGGCGCGACACCCCGCCCGCTTGTTTGCTCTCCGATGCAATCGCGATACCGTCCCCCCCCCCACTCCCCGCGCGCGCACCCCCCCGCACCTCCCCTCACACATCTCTCACCTCCGTCTTCGATAACCGCATCGGGTTCCTTGTTGCAAGCCACCGCATTCAATTGAAATAGATACTCGATATCACTCGATACACCTATTGTTGCACTCGCTTTAACTACGGCTATCTGAGTGTCGCCGGTTCTGTGAATCTTTGGATGATCCTTTCATCTTCTATAGATCAGTTCATTAGCACCATATATTTCAGATTAAACGTCCTGTCTCTTAAATCAGTGACGAAAGTATAATTCAATTCCATTTTCCTATTATTTTAATCGACATTCTTTGTAAAATTATAAATTTTGTCTTATTCGAATAAAGCCGGGGCCGAGCACTATGTGTAAATATAAACGTAGTTATAATACTTACAAGATAAACGTAGTTATAATACTTGGATTTAAAAGTAACACCTATACGAGTATGTCACGTCGTCGTCCGAGGTGAAGCAGGACAATACACCAATCAACTCTATATTTATGTCACCCGCACTCCTACCTTTACACAGCAAATTAAATTAAAGTCATATAGATTAGATGTTTATAGGAGAGTCAGGAGAGTCCTATCTACGCTAAATATATATCTGATATTTTAAAATCGTTTTATGAAAGACTTTTAAAGAAAGATACTTTAGGCCTTTGAAAATTTAGTAGTTATATGAAATTGGTTTTCGTATAGCTTCACGCCGTATTCCGCATATAGCAAGGTAACTATAGGGAGCCATGTTAGAACACTCCACTCCACACTTTTAGCCAAATTCTGGAGGCATTGCGTATTGACTGGCGGCTTCGGCACTTTACCGAAGAAATGAAAATATTAAATATTTCATTTCCTCGAGTGTAAATCGAACCCACACCCTGTCGCCTTTACAATCACACGACTGGCCTCTACGATGTTGTTATTGCTAATATATGAAAAGATTTAAAAACGTGTATTTAAAACAGCAATTCCTAGCAAGTAGACTTGACGCTGCAGCATGTTCGCGCCACAGTAATTGCGACGCGGACGCCAGGGGCCGCCGGTAATACCTCCCGTGATATATGGTACAACATCTAATAACAGAGCGCCGGTCTCGTGCCGATTATTCCTTTTCTCGACAAAGACTATTGGCATCGATCGCGACGCTCGCCCGCTTTCGGCTAATGAGTGCAGGATTTACTGGTCATTATCCACTTTCGAGCGTGGCCCGCGGCGTGGCGGGTGCGGGCGCGGGCGCGGCGGGTCGCCGCCGCCGGCGCACAATTTGCTCGACCCGATCGTTGGACGCCGAACGTTGTTGCCCGTAGCTTTGCGTTTTATACTCGGTAATTGCAAGCCAGCGCCAACGCTCCGGAACAACCGCCACGACGCCGGCCGATTATTGTGCTATTGTTGCTCGCGTCTGCCACATACTACAAGACAACTTATATATATATATACACTCACACGACAGTTCTAATAACGCACTATCTAACTACATATAACGATAACGTAATCAAGTAATAACTAGACTAGATTATAAGGCAGAAATAAATGAAAGAGTTGAAGTTTTATAATAAAACTATTTTTCCTTTATAAACTGAAGAAAAAGCGTAGATAAGCATATTATTTATATATTCTTACGAAATGTGAATAACACGTGAATAACTTTTAATAATTTCAAAACCATGATAATATTTTGCATATTGATGTGTTATTAATTAAATCAAATTAAATTAAATCAGCTTCACGCTGTATCCCGTACACAGCAGGGTAGACAAATGGAACCTAGTGCTAAGACACTCCGTTTCCCACTTTCCGCCGCGTTCTGGAGGCATTGCGTGTTGAGTGGCGGAACTCAACGCCGCGCTTTGCCTCGACACCAGAGCGAAGAAATGAAAATAAAAATGTAAATAAATATTTCACTTCCTCGAGTGGGGATCGAACCCACAACCAGTCGGTTTTACAGTCACACTTTGTGCCCCTGCGCCACGACTGGCCTCTGTGTTATTAATAAATTATACATATAAAATACTGAGGCCAATCGTGGCACAGGGGCACGAAGTGTGACTGTCAAGGCGATACTCAACACGCAATACCTCTATTCGGTGGAAAATGGGGAACAGAGTGTCTTAACACTAGGTGCCCTCTTCCTACCTTGCTGTATGCTACAGCGTGACGCCAAAAAAAATACTATTTTAATTTTATGAAAATTCCTAACACTGTATTTTGACACTTTCACATTCTAGATGGCTCGGTCGTGGGTCAATGTTCGTGCTGTCAATATCGCAAGCATTCGCCTTGCTGAAGGCAGCTAACATAGGGGCGGAGAAGAGGGAGACCATGGTGGACGTCGGCGCCGGCGACGGAGAGGTGAGCCGGCGGTTCTCACATCTCTACTCGAAGTCATTTGCCACGGAGATATCTGCCAGCATGCGTAAAGCTCTCGTTACTAAGGGCTATGGGTAAGTTTTATATTCAATGCGATAAATGTATTTTTTTTATATGAAGTTCTGATTTGCACAAGATTAATTAATGTATTTGGGTTGAATCAGCGCTTTTAAGGTAGCGTGGAAGCTGGCTATCTTTAATTTTGTCACAATGATTTTTTGTCACGATTTTTACCATTTTATATATAAGTCGAGTGTAGTAGTGCCGCCAGTCGTGGCGCAGGGACACAATGTCATTGTAAAATCGACTGGTTGTGGGATGTTCGATCCCCACTCGAGGAGATGAAATATAATTTATATTTTTACTCCTTCGCTCTGGTGTCGAGGCAAAGCGCATTGTTGAGTTCTGCCACTTAACACGCAATACCCCCAGAATTCGGCAGAAAGTGGGGAACGGAGTGTCTTACACTAGGTTCCCTCTGCCTAACCTGCTGTGTGCGGGATAGCGTGAAGCTGATTTGATTTTATTTAATATATTAGTATTTTTATAAGATTTTTTTTGCAAATTCCTTATAAATAACTATCATTTGTCCGGGACGGATTTTTGTCTGCTTTTTATTATTAAAATATTTTGGTCTGTTATTTATTTTTCGAATTTTTTAAATGACTTCAAATATCATCATTATAATACGTAAAGGAAAACAGAACGTATCTTTTTTACGAAAATTAGGCTTCCGAAGGAGTGCCTAATTGATATGGAAAATAAGTACATAAACACACACTTTTTTGTTATAATATTTACATAAGAAATATTTGAAATTGATAAACTAAATTATCACACTTACATATGATTCATAAATATTTTTGTACAAAATATCACACACGTGACAGCAACAAGTATTTTTCTTCCCGACGACTTCTCTAGTACTATTTCCTTTGTTTGTTTTTCAAAGCAAAAAATTTTACTCAATTGGCACATTCAGAATTCCATAATCAAAGAACTGATTAAAGTATTAAATTATATAATTTAATCTAATTTTTATCCACTTTACAGTCTACTGGACACCGAAGATTGGTGGCAAGAGCAACGTTTCGACTGCGTGTGCATGCTGAACCTGCTGGACAGGTGCAGCAAGCCGCGCAGCATGCTGCAGCAGGCCAGCGCCGCGCTGTCGCCCGACGGGGTGCTGCTGCTTGCTCTTGTACTGCCGTATAAACCTTATGTTGAAGGTGATTATTAATTATCTTTAGCTTCATGCTGCATTCCGCTTGTATAGGCAAAAACAACGTAGTGTTAACAATCTTCGATCTCTAGCTAATGTTAAATTACCTAATATCTAAATTAACAAATAAATGCCATTTTTCGAGGCCAGTCGTGGCGTAGAGACACAAAGTGTAAGTAAGTGGTCATTTGTTCACTCTAGTGTCGAGCCAAAACGCGGCGTTGAATTCCACCACTCCAGACTCCAAAACACCTCCAAAATTCCACGGAAAATGGGGAACGAATTAGCTTAACACGCGCGAAGAAATGAAAATAATTAATTCTGTCCTATTATGTGTTGAGGAGTCACACAATGCTAAAATGTTGTTGTAATGAACAAAAACATTCCCGAGTGCAACCGGCGCGCCGACACTACGACGACGACGGCTTCAAATTCTATAACTAAAACATTTTTTTTTTTCAAATTCTAGTAACAACCGACCACAAGCCCGAAGAGCGTCTACCAATCGAAGGGAACAATTTCGAAGAGCAAGTTACTTCCTTCATACACTTCATGAGAAACGAAATGGGTTTCGAAATAGCGTCGTGGGCGAGGGCTCCGTACCTCTGCGAAGGGGACTTCGCCCAAGCGTACTATTGGTTAGACGATTCAGTTTATGTATTCAAACCTATACGTTGAATATCATCTGATTTATATTGACATTCATTTAATTTGTTTTTACCCAACTGAACAACGCAAAGGAGGGTAATGTGTTTATTGTTTGATATGTGTCTATATAAAATATAAAATAATATGGTATGGCGTCGTGGGCCATAGCCATTCTTTTGTGAATTACGTCGTATTTCTTGTCGTTTATATTTTTCATTTATTTTCATATATTTATAATTTTCGTCCTTATTTATTTCTTTATTAAGAGATATGATGATAATAATGAAAATTAATCAGTCGCTATAGATTAAATTAACAATTTTTGAAATTTAAAAAATATTATTACACGCTAAACATGATGGCCAGTCGTGGGAGGCACAAGCATGCAACTGTAAAAGCAACGGGTTATGGGTTCCATTCTCATTCGAGCAAATGAAAAATTTAATATTGTATTACTATATACTAAAAAATTAAAGATGAAGAAAATTGAGATATTTGTTTCTTTAAGTTATATTTTTGGTTATTAAAAAAAATCAAAAAATTAAATCAGCTTCACGCTGTATCCCACACACAGCAGGATAGGCAGAGGGAACCTAGTGTTGAGACACTCCGTTCCCCACTTTCTGCCGAATTCTGGAAGCATTGCGTGTTGAGTGGCAGCACTCAACGCCGCGCTTTGCCTCGACACCAGAGCGAAGAAATGGAAATATAAATTTAAGTAAATATTTCATCTCCTCGAATGGGTATCGAACCCACAACCAGTCGGTTTTACAGTCACACCTCGTGCCGCTGCGCCACGACTGGCCTCTTCTCTATTTTTCGTTATTATTTTTCTGATTTTGATATATAGTTGTACTTATAAGTTTAAGACCAGTATAATATTTGCTAAGTGAAATTCAATGGCACAATCATCAGAAACATGATTTTCAAATGTTTAAATCAAATTTTATACAATATTATCACGACTCGTACTCTTAGTTCCATAATGTTTAAGTTGTAGAGTGGGTCTTTTAACAATGCAGTTTATGTATTATATGTGTATATTTTGTCAGTTATGTTGAATTTTGTTGTATTTAAAATATTATATCTGTAATGAACAACATTTTTATATGTTATTTGCATTTTTTTTTAACTTTATATTTTAAGTAGAAATAAAAGAAATTACTATTTTCAATTATGTGTATTTACTTAGTACATTTCTTAATAAATATTTTATTTTAGTGAATGTATTATACATGTCTGTGTTATAATTAAGTTTAGAAGTTTAAATTTAAAAAATACTTTTGGTGTCTTAAATATATATAAAAATAATAAAAATGGATACAAAATGTTTATTTGTAAAAGTACTTTAGTGATTATTTGTTCAATTGACCAATTTTATCCTAAAAAATATTGATGTGTGTGTGAAGAAACTATATACAGAGATA
>DWLH01001315.1:0-13398 GCA_018249795.1 Heliconius telesiphe telesiphe
TCATCACATGTGTGAATGTGTATTTGTATATATGGATGTCATATGTCATATGTGGATATTGATGACATGTGTAGACATGTAATCACAGGTGTGTATGTGTCATCATATATGTAGTATCACATGTGTAGATGTCATATCATGTATGTGAATGTGTAATCACATGTGTGGTTGTGTGATCAAATGTGTGAATGTATGATCACATGAAAAGATGCACAATCACATATATGGATGCTAGATCGTATGTGTGGATATATGATCATATGAGTGAATGTGTAATCCCATATCTTGCTGTGTAATCATATGTGTATATGTGGTCGTATGTGTGGAGGCGTGATCATGTGTGTATGTGTGATCACATGTGTGGAAGTGAGATCACACGTGTCATGTGTACTAACTAAGGGAACAAAATATTTTTGAATTATAATAAATAAAAATTATTTTGAGGCCAGTCGTGGCGCAGGGGCATAAAGTGTGACTGTAAAATCGACTGGTTGTGGGTTCGATCCCCACTCGCGGAAATTACATATTTATTTACATTTATATTTTCCTTTTTTCGCTCTGGTGTCGAGGCAAAGCGCGGCGTTGAGTTCCGCCCCTCAACACGCAATGCCTCCAGAACTCGGCGAAAAGTAGGGAATGGAGTGTCTTAATACTAGGTTCCCTCTGCCTACCCTGCTGTGTGTGGGATACGGCGTGAAGTTAATTTGAATTTTTTTTGTAATTATTTTGGAGGAAATATTTAAAAATAAAATGTTCTTTTTTTTGAATTACGAATTTGAAATTTTTTATGTGTAAAGTACGAATTTCAAGTTTCCAAAGATGAATTTGAATAGTGTCAGTGTGAATTTGGAGTTCAAAACCTACACATATTTAATACATTTACTACATATTAAATAAATACAAGTGTATGTGACTAATATTTATAAAAAGTAATACATATTTCTGCTCACCTGAGTCTCTAAGGATGCAATTTGTCCGCTCCAAGAAGTTTTAACGTCAGCCAGCGCCATCTTGGCCTCTTGTAACTGTCGAGTAAGCACCGTTTTCTCTCTACAAATACGGTCGAAGTCCACACACCCAGTTGCTTTTAAATCTCGTTTGTCTATAGTATTAAACGAATATTTTTTTAGTTTTCCACACATAACAGGGCAGGCAGAGGGAACATAATGTTAAGACACTTCTCACTTATACCAAATACTATATTAACATTAAGATCCATCATCTTAAGGTCTTTGATTTAACTGTTAAATATATTAACTATGAATATTTGTAATTACATTTAATGGATTCATATCACATATAATTAGGTTTTTTCCATTATGTATTTAATAGTTGGTTTTGAAAAACATTTAATGACTATAAATTATTTCTTTTACTAATTAAACTATAATTAATTTAGTTTTTTATTTTTATTTTTAGTAACAAAAAAGAAAAATTGTGTCTGTCTATGGCAGTGGTTCCCAACCAGTGGTCCGCGGACCACCAGTGGTCCGCAGAGGCCTAAAGGTGGTCCGCGAACGATTTTAAGTTTAGGGGATGGTGAGGCGTTGGTCATTGCGCAGTGAGTTAGAAGAGCATGCTACATTCTCCGGTCTCAAATATAAATTATTTCGACATACATATTTATTAAAATATTTTAAAATAATTACACATTAATTCATTGGTTTTATAAACTAAGTATGCCAGTTCACGTAAGATTATAACTTTATGATGTCGCAACGTATGGTATTTTGACAATTCACAAAGTTTATTTTAAATTCGAAGTACCTATTGAATTTGACTAGTGGTCAACCATCCTATTGAACGTTTATCGTATCTAAGATATATGCAATCAATTACTTACGCTTTGCGTTGTCATTTGTTATAAATGACTGTCAGTATAGTATTTATTTTTACTGAACTACGTGAGGACGTGAATCGTTTTTACTGACAATTTCATCAATTCAATTATATTTTTAAATTTGTCGGTGGATAATAATATCCCTAAATAGTAGGTAAGTGATTTTTTTTGTGTTGATAAATCTTTCGTATGTCATTAAATGAAAATTTTCACTGCATCTATTTACCTCACCATCATCGCCACACACAACACCAGAGGAGCTACAGGTGCCGACCTTTGAGGTGGAGATAGGCACGTTTATGGTACCCAAGTGGTATCGACCTGGAAACACTGCTACAGGTGAAACATTCCACAAATGCGAGGCGTGTGGCAGAAAGTTTCTAAGAATCCGTACAGTACGGCACAAGCTTAAATACCATCCTAACCTTCTGGATACCAGACACGTACTCCCATTGTAAATCGAACCCACAACCGTCGCGTTTACAGTCACACGATTGTTATACTGCGCCACAACGCTTTCGCGGGAAATCATAAGTTTCTCGTAAAATATATATATATATATATATTTTAATGTAATTGAGCCTAATTGACCTATTGAGTTTTAGTTAGTGTCTGTTTGATTATCGCAGTTAATGTTTATTATACCCCCTACATAGTGGTCCATGCTACCAAGAATGATATAAAAGTGGTCCTTGATCAAGAAAAGGTTGGGAACCCCTGGTCTATGGTATCTATTCTTATGGTGTAACAAAATGAATGTTTTAACAATATTAAAAATACACATGACATCTGTCAATTTATATATTTTATTATGAATTGTGTGTTTATTAAATAAATATTATGTAACCTGCAGCATTCAGTTAGTGGGGAAGAGTAAGCGAAAGATTTAGTATGAATGCTAGTTGATTTAATATGTTAGAAAGAAATGAGAGTAATAGTCAGTGAATAAAAATCAACAGATAAGACATATTTATAAATTAAATAAATAAACGAGAACAAAATATAAGGATATTTTTCCATATATGTTTAAATTTGTATATAAGAAAAACAAAATAAAAATATCAATTACCATCATCCAGCATGCAATGGTGCGGGTGGTCTACGGGCAGGCCCGCCTTAAGTAACTCCAGTTGATCGGCGAGGTCACGTGAGCGCGCGTCGGCGGCCCCCAGCGCTGAGGTCAGGTCACTACGCTCCTTTGCCCATTCGCGACGAGATTGCTCTACTTCTTCCTATTTAGCAAAAAATAACAAATGTTTTTTCTTAGCTTCACGCTTTAGTGTTAAAATTCTCCATGCACCAACCGATTGTAAAATTGACAAAAATATATTTCATTTTTATTATGTGGTTTTAGTTACATATAGCGGATTAATGTATGACTTAGTTAACGGCAATTACACAAAAAGAAATGATTATTTTTATTTCACCAAGTGAAACAATAAATGAGCACTTTAAAATTGTAAAAAATATGGAAATAATTCATTCTTGGAGGCAAAGTGCGGCATAGAGTACTGTTAACACTAGTTCACCCTGTCTACAATTTAGCTATATGCAAGATGAAGTGGGATGCAAAAACACAAGCTTCTTGTAATTTGAAATTTAGTAATAAATTAAATTATTAAATGTATATTGACCGTAAGTGCATCTAATTTATCCTGGGCATGTTCTGCCGCTGCTAGCCTAGTCCTAAATTCATTTAATTGTTTTTCAGCTGTATCTCTGGCTATTATTGCTTTTGATGCTTCTGCTTGAGCTGTACGAGCTACTGCCTGAGCAGCTAGAGCCTCTTCACCTGTATTGTAAAGAAATAATATATTATTATAGAGAACTCACTGGCTGTTGTGGCATAGTAGTACAAGAGTGTGACTGTAAATGTGACAGTTGTGGGTTCAATTCCTACTTGCAGGAATTAAATATTTAATATAATTTGTTCGCTTCCCGCTGCTTTACATATTCAACATGCAATATGTAAAGCAGTGGGAAGCGAAGAATGGAGTTTGTTAACACTAGGTTCCCTCTGACTAACCTGCTATATGCTTGATGAAAAAAAAATTATATATTTTCACCTTGTACTGAAGATAGTGAAATTTTCAATTCTTCAAGTTTTTGTTCCCAATATAAATCTCTATCTCTTAATTTTGCTTCCAGCTGTTCCGCATATTGTTGTTGGAGGGCCGTCTGATCCACTTCACCACCAGTACGGTTGGACAAATATGTATGTAGTTGAGGTGAAATGGACTAGAAATAAATTAAAATATTTTTTTTATTTATTTTGCCAATATATCTGAAATTTCTATATAAGTATGATGTGTCTAAAATTTGTGAGCATTGAACTCATAGTACAGTGGGATAGCACCCAACTGTAAATGGGATGATTGTAGACACAATGATGAAAACCCCTCTTCCCCAGGGAATGAATTTATTTCATTTATTTTATTTGGCTTCACCACTCAACATGTAATGTCTTAAATTTGGACAATTGCCTTGCATTTGTCTCAAAGAGGAAAAACAAACACAAAGAGCTCTACCTAATTCTACTATGTGCAGGATAAAGTTTGACATTTGACTGACTCCCATTTCTGCCTGAATTTTGAAACATTGTGTATTGCATGCACTACAATAATGGGATTTAAAATTAAATCAAATAATATTATTACAATACAAAGAATTGAGTAACAATACAAAAAAACTTTGTTTTCTCTTTTAAATTAACTGTATTAAATAGACAAGGTCAATGTTGCTAACTCTTACATTTCAAGTTGTTACAAGTTTACTTAAACAGACAAGTTGATAAATAATGGTAAAAGTAATTAAGTGAAAATTAAATGTTAGATAAATATAGATTTTTTTTAAGCACTTACATCTGATGTAGAGTCTCCTGGACCTCCAGAACTAGAGGGGCTAGTTGTAGACTAAAATCAAAACAATAAGTGTAAAACTTGTTCTCATTATACATTTTTTTCTAGAAACGTATTCTTTTACTTTAATTTTATACTATAAATGGGAAAATTGTTTAAGATGAAAAGTTACTTACTGAATCATCTCTTAAAGATATTCTTCCCAAAAATGCACCACTTCTCCAGCTACTCGTCAACTTACTTATGTCACTGCCTGTTTCTTCTTTAATTTTAGTTTTTAAACTTGCGAACATTTTTTATATCAAATTGTGTTCTGTAAATATTTAAAAGGTTTTACAAAACGATAGTTATATTGCCTCTAAAAATCATAGCAGCTCTTGCCTCAATCTCGACGACTATTACTTATCCATTGGTTTAAAAAATATATATACGTGCTTTAATTGTAAAACATTTGTCACGAGTAGTGTGCCATTGTATTAAACGTGTAAAGAAATATCATATAAAATATATATTAAATGATTAAAATATTTTAAAAGAAATATAAGTACTCGTAATACTAAACAATGACACAACATTGATATTTGGTAAGTGTAAATGTTAATAGTATCGCGATGACACTGACATAAGTGTCAGCAGATAACTAATAGCTGCATATTAAACAAATAAATAAGAATGTATATACATCAACTTAAAAACGATTAAATTTTTTAAATATATTTTGTACTGGTAAATAAATTACTCTATATACATTTATATCTCATATCACATTATTAAAAACAATAAAATGTAATGAGCAAAGCTCGACATTATTCCAAACGGGAACGGGTACTTGCGTGTAGGTACAAATAAATAACTAGCAGCCAGACAAAATTTCAAGTCGTTGATTTATGTTCTATTAATAACATTTTTCTTCGTCCTTTTTAATCATATAAAATATTTCAATATTATATTATATTCACCTCAGAGGATAATTATTTTAAATATCTGGAATGTAACAATTTGCTCTGATAATAATGAACCAGTAAATTTATGTTCATATGGTCATCTAACGTCTATTCTTGCCTTCTTCTATCCTTTCATTTTATTGTTTACTGGCAGCGCGCTTGAACACCACAATTATCAATTTACTAATCTGAATTACTTTAGTTTTCTAATAACGATATCGTTTTATAGACAATATCCATACAGTAAAAGCTAATTCAATAAAAAGTTATTTTGTAGCAAAATTGCTACAAACAAAATATTTATTTTAGATTTATATATTTTTTATGAACCGATTTAAATAAAATAAACACAATGTTTCGAAAAATGTGAGAAAATACAATTGTGAAAACTGCATTTAAATCAGTTTTATAATTTCAGAGATAGCGTGCACAAATGCACAGACAAATCGACAAACAAACAAAAAAAATTATAAATCATTGTTTTAGGTTTTTAATAACCGTGTGCGTTGAATTATTGCAAGCTTATGATAACATTGCTTTATTTTCTAGGAGTTTAATAAAATAAACAAAATTTAGGAAGTTCTAACTTTCTTTATTAAAACCTCTCATACTGGTAAGCAATCTTCTATTAGTGCAACACGTGAAAAGCGTTCAGATAAAAAATTCAAATTCAAAATATTCTTTATTCAAAGAAACTATTGTAAGCACTTCTGAATCGTTGAATGAACATATAAAAAGTCACTAAACGGAAGGCAGTTCTGCTGAGAAGAGCCGACAGGAAACTTCTTCAGGAAACAGGAACTTCTTCAGGTACTGCTTGCTGTTTAATCCCTTTACCCCTCCTTACCTAAAAGAACAGTTTCAGTTTTGAAGTAACACACACGTTCGTTCTCTCCGATCCCATGAAAATCTTTCCCTAAAAATTCGTTCTCACTCCAGTTCCTTCTTCACTAACTCTGTTACAGTTAAGGCTGCTCGTTTATGGAATTCCCTTCCCCTTGAAGTAAGACATGCTAAGAGTCTCAATCGCTTTAAGTCACTCCTTAAAAAGCACCACTTAGCACTTTGAAAAATTTCCCTTGGTTTTCTCTTATACTAGCGTTATACGTGTGCCCTTCTTTTTTTTATTTTTGTCTTTATTACTCTTTTATTTTTATGTATCTCGACATTTTTGGTTTTCATTTTCCTATTAACACATGTGTATGTGTATAATGTAATGTTCTTTGTATGTATGTAAGTATGTATGTATGTATGTATGCATTTACGTATGTATTGTGTGCTATTTTTAGATTTTGATCTAAAGCAAGTACACCCCTACCGATTCAACTACTCCTACACCTTAAGGTTGCGTGGCAGAGATCGCTTATATTATTAGCGATAATGGGATGAGCCGGGTGATTCGTGTCCAGCCCAGGATAGTCTGGTGCCCACCTCAGAAATTTTACTTATAACAAAATTTGCGCCGAAAAATAAACAAAAACTAAATTTACACGAACATATCTGTTCAAAGCTAAAATCCAGGCCCTCCCCCCAGAAAATATCCCTAGATACGCTAACGTGGATAAGATCGCTCTTTCACGAGTCTCGGACTACTCCGATTAGCGCCTATTTCACTAGCACCTATCTCAGTTTAGGACTACATGAACTAAAAAATAAATTCCATCCGGCTCACTTGACTCATGGATGTCCAAAGAAGACAGAGCTTGCCGAATAGCTTTTTGGCTGAACTTAACGCTAGATATTGAGCTCTGGCAATGCAGGATAGCCAGCGTCATTATTCCAAACCGACGTTCCGAATGTGTAGCTCTCAATTTCCTCAAATATTTTATCAATATGCTTGGAACTTGCTCTAGAAATTTGTAAGACCAGTGCATTGGCCCAGATTTGATTAAAAATTGTCTTTACCTCTATGTCAAATGGTTTTGGTTGACTCTATGTAAAAACCCTTGCGGGACAAGGGTCTTTCCTATCAGCGTCTCTTAGTTTTACGCTGTATTTCGCATGTAGCAGGGTAGGGTAGGAGTATTAAGACACTCCACTCCGCATGTTCCGCTAACCTCTGGAGGCATTGCCTGTTGAGTGGCGGAATTCAACGCCAAATTATACTTCTTTTCACTAATTCTTGTAGGCTCTAAAGGTAAATCATAAAAAAAGGTAATATCGTAATATATGTTCTTTAGAAAACTTTTGTTTGTGTATCAAAAATAACGATTTTGCTAGAATGGTCCGGTATTGTGACCCTTAAAAAACATTCCGTACATTATGCATTTAATTCAACTTTTATAAAAAATCAGAGGGGGCCAGGCCCCCCTGGTAAATATCTCTAGATACGCTAATGCTGTTTGGTGGACGTAAACCAAAAATCACACCTTGTTTACTTACCTAAACGACTGAATTACAATATAAATTAATAAATTTGAGAAATGCTATCTTTTACAAAAACAATGTTTATAAAGTTATCTATTGTATTATAACAACAACTTTAGATACTAACATGTATTCTACTATTGTGTAAGATTCAGTTTTTTCTACCGTCCAAACTCCTTAATTTTTTCTCCATACAATATATGATTGGCAAAGTAAGTAATTAGTGATAAACTGGCACGTTCGGAACACGATGGACTAGGTAGGTACTGGAAAGCGTTCGAAACGTCAGGTTTCCAAAAATGTATCTGTATATCTGTATACCTACCTACTAAAATATACGCAATTAATCCGGTTACCGTTCCTTTTAAAATGTGCATTGTAGCATGTAATACAGCTTATTCAATTCATTAGTAATTAATAAAGTCATTTCTTGTAGGTATAAGGTATAAGCAACTAGTTAACAATATTTTAATAATACAATTTTCAGGGAACTATTCGAAATGATTTGAAGTATACTAATATAATAAGGGACAAACAAGGGCCTCCATATCGTAGTTCGTAGATTATCGGCTGTGCAGAAACTAGGTCAAGGATTTTAAGTTCCGGGCCCATTATTAGTGCCCCCATTGCTTTATCATGTATGAATAGTTTCTGCAGAACGTGCAGTACAATAATATATTCCTATACTCACAAACAGTAGGAACCATTATAGGTTTATTTACATATGTACAACTATTGTATAAGATTTAAGCACTTCTTCCTTAAGAGTTTAAACAATATAAGTAATAAGTACCTACTATTATAAATCACTTGAAGGTACGTTTTTTTTTTGAAGTAAGTGTTATGACATTTTTTGTATATTTAAAAAAATAACAAATCATTTTTTTGCTAACTAAGTAATTTGGTAAATTGTTATCTGTAGGTAATTTTGTCTAAAGTTTTTTTGATCCTATAGATCAAAATAAACTAACTTCAGACTAAAATAATTTATTTATTATTTACTAATTACCGTTAACAACTATTTATTTATTAATTTTATGTAAATGTAGTTCCAAAAAAAAACAATGATAGTGTGTAATTACTTTAATACACATAGATAAGACGGTCATTTGGGGTTTCATTTAATTATGTGTATTAATTAAAAATAATTTTGTGTAATAAATTAAATTTAAGTAATGACCACGTCTTATATCCTCGTTCGATATTCAGGTTAGCCAGTATGGTATTAAATAATAAAATTACCTATTATATTAAAAATATGTTGTTGTTTCCTGACGGCTCTTCTCAGGAAACTGCCTTCAGAGTCGGTGAAAGAATCAGCCTCAAGTTGTAATCCGCGCACAGCAGGCTAGGCAGAGGGAACCCAGTGTTAAGACTCCGTTCACCTCCGTTTTTTCCGTAAAAATATGGGGACATTGTGTGTCGAGAGGCGGAACCTCAACGCCGCGCTTTTCCTCAACACAAGAGCGAAGAAAAGCAAATATAAATTTAAATAAATATTAAATTTTCTCGAGTCCCCACTCGAACCTACAATCAGTTGCATTTACAGTCACGCTTGTGCCCCTGCGCCACAACTGGCCTCAATACCTTGCATCCTGGCATGATAGCATTTTTAAACGACCATTATTTACAAGTTATTAATTATTTACTTTCTAAATGTGAACAAGCTCACCACTTTTTCAAATACTATGTAACAATTAATCAATTAAGTTAATATTCTGACTTTAATTGTTAATAGTTAACGTTCTGACTTTAATAAATTATTTTACTAATAATGGTAAATAATTTCTTATAGCTGTTTATTAAAATACCATATTTACAGTACGGTCGAAGAGTCGTAGCCGCCCTCAAGTTGCCCTGTGCATTTTTGATTTGAGTGTTTTCCTTACTTTTGATTATTTTAGCAAACCAGGGCGCCTCCGATTGATCAATGGTATCGTAAGATAATTTCCTAATTATAATTTCTGTGTATATGAAATACCAGTAGTATACAGAGAACCTAGAAGTAAGACACTGCTTGACCCTGCGCGCTCCAATCAACTTCAAGACAATGAATTTTAAATGTTGGAACTCAACGGTGCGCTTTTGGTCAATATAAAAAAAGGAAAATAAAAAATATTATCATTCCCATGAGTGGGGATCGAACCCTTAACATCGGGCATAGTGCGGGCGGGCTATTTGATGACACTGTATTAATGGACTTTATGTAGGAGGTTAAAGGAGGTAATAAATAACAAAGTGACATATTCAGTTGTTTATTATCTATACTGTACTCAAAATTGATCCGAAGATCACATCACATAGTAATTTCATAAATAATATTACAATGTCATGTACTTTCTGTGATTGCTCATGAATAAAAAAATGTTCACAATATTATCAATACTTTGTTCACTGGACCGGTTTACATTTAGTAGATGTACCTACTACATTATAACATACCATTAGGTACCGAACGACTTACAGTGTACTCGATGAGAGATATAATAATAATAATCAATAATTATTGTGTTGCAGTTCATTTTTTTGTTAATATATTTACAGTTTTACATTTTTTTTTGTGATTTACAAATAAATTCTTGAATATTTATTTATTAGGTCTTCATTATTCCATTTGGATTTATAATAACAGTACTTTATAGTTAAAAATATCACAAAAATGAAATATATTATGTGTAAGACACACGCAACATTAAAAATACAACAAAAAGAAAAATATAAAATCCACTAGAAACCTTGGGCCAGAAGAGTCCCTTCTAAAGAGGAAGGATACTTTCGATGTTCAATATTATAACGGCAATTTGATACCATAATAATTATTATTATCACACTAATTAATTATAAAAGTAATCGATTGTCTTACAATAAATGCGTCAAATTATAAAATTTCGATAATAAAAATTAAAAGGCAACAAATAATCCGTGAAAGGATAAATTTCAACAAAAAATAAAAGACAACTTATGTATTTAAGAGTCATATAGTGCCGTATTGATAAAAGCGAATCGTCCCGGACTGGGAGGACCGGGAGTAACAACCAACGCAAAACTAACGCAACCAACCGACAACCAACCACCGACCAGCCAACCCAGCCAACCTCCGACGAGTTTAACTCCACCTCTGCTATTCATCTTTTATCGATATGGCATTCCACTTATATTATACGACAATAAATATAACGCACTTACACATTAATCACTTCTTTAATTCCGACGCTAGGAATTACTTTATAATATATACCTAAAAATATAATCACGGCACAAGTATCCCTCCGACTAAATTACTAACGTAGTGTCACTTTATCAGGATTTAGAATCAAATATGTATTATGTATCTTAAATATTTCATTATTAATATATCATTATCAAAATATCCACTAAATGGGAGGAATAAATCAAATTATTAATATTTTTATTCTAACATTAATCGCATGACTGATCAACAAAAGGATATGGACTAGGAATAATAATAATTAGGCAACAGGCTTCCTGCCTCGAGGAGCCTCGGCCTCTATCCGCATATCACCTCTACATACATACGACGAGATAAATTTGATCAAAAGTTAATACTGTTCATGTCCAAAATAATACAGGAGAGCTATTTCCGTTGTGGACTCGTGGGCGCAGACGGCACCACTTTGTGCATCGATAGACGGGAATCGATCGGAAAAACAAACGTCTCTAGCAAAATCTATCTGGAATAAAAGCCGACGTTCTATCCTATGAAGTATGAGTTGGGTTCAATTGTATATCGTCCGACAACGTTCAGTGTGGGTGGTTTGGATCGCCAGTGGGTCCGCTACCACTCTACGTGTGGGTGTCTATATGCTAAGTGAGAGGACGCGGCCGCAAGTATCGGTGCCGAAGGAGAAGCGGCTACGCTATTGGTGTTTCGATATCGATTCTTAATCTAATCTAAAAAAACTTGTCATCTATAAAAACATAAATTTATAACGTAAATAAAAAATAATATAATTCTCACAAAAATGCTCACAATAGGAGTGGGGTGACGCAACTTTTGACTCCGGCCTCCGCTCGGGGCGGCGGCTGATACCGTACCTCGCTTATATACAACAAATCTCACCGATCTCTACAGGAACTCATATCGTATCTTAAAAAAATAATATACAATAGTAATAAAACATTTGAAACGTCACTAACTAGTATTCGACGATCCCGTTACACACGACGCGTGGTCGTATTCTATTCATATCACATTCGCATGACCGTGCCTGAGAATCATACCCCGCTACTCGTGTACACACTCCTTCCCGAGGGCGCCGCACGAGCCCGAGTGTGTGCTAGGTGCGAGCGATATGGTCAACGAGGGGCGCGGGCGTGGGAGTGGGAGTGGGAGTGGGAGTGGGAGTGGGAGTGGACGTGGCGCGGGCGCGGGGCGGGCGGGGGAGTGGGCGTGGGCGTGGGGGAGGGTGCGGGGTTACGGGGGGCGCAGCGCGGGCGGCAGCTGCACGGGGATGTGGTAGTAGCGGCAGGCGGCGCGGCGGCACGTGCCGGCGGCGGCGTCGCGGCACACCACCACGCGGCACCCCACCACCTGCAGCCCGCACCCTATAATGTAAACAATACTATTATACCATAAATATTTATATTTGGAAACAGAGCTACGTTAATGGTTTTTCATGTCTAGTATAGTAAAACTCGACAAAATAAAAAGATATTATGTAGTTTTACAGTTTTGCTTGTATCAATGTTGTACACAATAAATGTATTCATATATTACGAAAACTATACAAATCTATAAGGTAACACAAATTTAAAACATTAAAAAGTCTAATCTTAAAATATTGACTAATCTCGTCTTGCTAAAACTACAAAATTTAAAAAATATAACACTATTGAAAATATACATATAACATCATAGTGGTAACAAGTCTATTTTGTATGTTTCTAAAAACATCTACTGTTTACTATTTTAAATAATATAACACATATTTCTATAGAGCTAATATATTACTATTTAAATAACTATTTTTATAAGAATCTATTCTAGTATGTACAAAGATATTTTAATACTAACCTACAAATCTGTAAATCATGCACTAAGTAGGAAGTCTGCAGGATATTGGATTATAGTCATGCAGTTTCAGATATATTAATATTATAATTTAGAGACTTTTAGTAAAGTAATGAAATTTTAGAAACACGATCAAATTAATTCAAAGGGGATAATATCATAGAGACATTTTTTTAAGAAACGCTTCATACAAAAGTGCTACAATACCTTCACGAATATGAACGAATCTGCAGGTAGGTCTTGTACATCCTTGCCGATTAAAATCTTGGCACACCGGGAGGGTGTCCAGTAACTGAAAAATGTAAATATAATTCATAAATTTTTGATAATAATTATATTTCAATTGTCATTCAAATA
>DWLH01001316.1:0-13391 GCA_018249795.1 Heliconius telesiphe telesiphe
TTAATTTTATCATTCAAAGTTTATCGATTTTAATAATATGAATACCTACATATGTATATTATTAAAAAATAACATTTGCCTCTTAATATTAATAAAGTGTTAACAAGAAATAATAATAAATATTTAACCTTGAATATTGTTGTCGACTTTATATAGAAGAATATATTAGTCATCAATATTAAAAAATTTAATTTATCAGAAATGGATTAAAATATTCGGCTAAGCGGATATTCTTCTTTATGAACTAATCATAGTTTTGACTATTAGGTACAATTACCATCGCGCTTTCAATTTTAGGTAGAAAGCGAGAATGAAATATCTTAAAACTATATATTTGTAGGTACTAAGGTATATCCAGAACCCCCGCAAGAATGTATGTAAACTAATACTTAGTGCAACATAAAATCGTCGGCGATTATTTTATTATATAAAATAATCGCCGACGATTCCTCGGTGCCAGAGCTCAATGCCTGAAGTTAAGTTAAGTTAAGTTCAAAAGTTATCAGGCGAGCTCTTTCTTCTTTGGACATCCACAAGTGGAGATGGCATCTCTTCTTTAGTGCTCCATTCGTGTGCTCCTGAGCTTACACCGGGGCTGAAACGCATACAAAAAGGAGATGATTCTGATCCATCTAACTACAGCGTCGTGGGCGGCGGTGATATTCCGACGACGACATTCAAATTTCAATGAAACACCAACGTATTAAATTTAAATTGAAAATAGGATCTGGATTGAAATATTTATAGACGCTGTGTATCGGTGCTTTTAATGTCGAAAGCTTGCGAAGAGCTGAAAAAAACTAAAGAGTAACATATATTTTCACTGGATGAAATAATTATAAAAGCGTTCTTGTTTAGCTCAACTCAACACACAATGCGTCCAAAATTCGGCGGAAAGCGGAGAACAAATTAACCTAACATTAGGTTCCCGCTGTCTACCCTGCTGTGAAAAAATTTAATATTTTATATTTTCGCTTCTTCCCTCTGGTGTCGAGGTAAAACGTAATGCATCCAGGCTAACACTAGGATCCCTGTACCTAACCTTCATTTTCATACGTAAAAATTCATTTATTCTGCCATAAGCAAACGATACTAAAACTTGTAAAAGGTCTCTATCTGATTGCTTACTTTTACAGGAAAATCGTAATATGCTAAGCTTATACTGTAAGTGTAATATGTGTAAGCTGAAAAACTGCCAAAGTACCTATATAATTTAGACAATTGTCAGTCAGTCCATAGTTATTAAATTCATGGCATACCTACATTAAAAGCCGTATCACACGTCGACTTCTTTGAAAATAACTTTACGCAGACCCAAGAAGTTCAATCTTTCCACGTTGGATGTATTAACTTAAAACGTAAATAGGGTCTATTCTAAGCCGGAAACACATAATAAGTACAGTAAATCCTTTCTAACACAGATCGCAATAACTTAACTAATACCTATTGTAAAATAAGTATTTTATATCAAGCCTTTCTAATATAGAGTCACATGAGACGAAAAGGGTGCTCCCTATGGCGTGGTTAAGCGTAAAAAGGAAATAACTAAAACGTTTTTGTGAAAGCATATTTTCTAGAATGGATATTTTTCATTAATAATAATAAAGCTAGATGGCAGTTCTCCAAAACGCTCCAAAATTTCAATTTCCTTGTGCTTACTCATTAATAGTAAATTATTTTAAGAAGATGAATATCATATTAAATACTTAACTAAATAATAAACAAGTAGTCTAGACAAGATTAATGATTTAGTGTATACAAAACTATATTTTAAGAAAAAACCTTCAAAAAATTTAATATTTTAAGTGGAGATATGATGTGTTCTTAGTTAATTTCTTTTCAAAAATATTCGTAATTAAACTATTTTTTTTGCAATTTTTAATTAAATAAATACATACTTAGTTTTTTTTATAATAAAACGTGCTTATAATTTAAGTAAAAAAAAGTTTATAAAAATAGGTTCATTGATCGAGCGAGCTTTTGTTTTAATTATTGCCACGAAAATACGTTATCTAACGTACTGTTTATTTTGCGTTATAATAATGTTAGCATGCAGAGCTTTAATTTCCGACGGTGCAACGGCCGCCACGAATGCTTTAACAATTTAGAAATAAGTCTTAAATTGGATTCTCCTAATTTTAGCACATCAATCGTCATTGATATCTTTATTTACTACTTTTAGATTAAAAATGTTTCAGCAATCGTTAATATTGACATTTTGAACTAAATCAATAACCAGCACATTTCATGTACTTTGAATGAGTTTTTGATAAAATTCCAACGTGTTTTATGTAAAAACATCATTAATTGCGACGCCATTGCCAGGCAAATGGTAAAAGATGGCAATGACGCTGGAAGAGAAGTAAGCTGAAGACAATGAATATTATAAAATGCTTTAAAAATAGACGAATGGGTCTGATTTTAGGCTGTAGTCCTGAATCTTAGACAGATTTCTAATAGGTTAACACATGGATGGGTCGTGTGATGAATTTTTAATGTTTAAACCAGCTATGACTGTAATTTACGTAGTACCTAAATTTTGTTCTTGAATTTTTAAATCTTTTGAATCTTATTGCTATATCACTTCCATGGCATTCAGTTTCAGTGTAATAGAAACGTTATAAATATTATTACTGTTTTTCGCACATAGAACAGTACAAAAATAAGCTACGTCTACTTAAATTTTAGATTTAGAGTTAATAAAATATATCTAAAATTTAATGATTTCTGTTAATATTCTTTAGTTGATTTTATTTATTTTTTTCATTATTCTTTATTTTTTATATCTCACTTTATCCCTAGCGGGGTAGTCAGAGAGAACGAAGCGCCAAAAGCCCTACTCTCTGTATGTTTTACTTTCTCCACTGTTACGACTCGTCAATCTCTTTATAAATGTCATGCAGGGGTTTCTTATGTTTTTTCGTTACCTTTCTCCTGTATATATCCAGAGCGAGGGTTTGTGATTTATAAGACCGGATATTATGGTAAGGTTTATAAGCTCTTTACCCAGACGCCGCTGACTTCGATGCATGTCCATTCTTGATATCGGAAATTCCCCCAATACCGATGCTTCCCCTTTTTTGAACAATGTATGTTAAATGTCAGTTACTATCTAGTTTTTATAGGTCTACACACTGCAGAGGAAAATAACGTTTCACTGGTCTTAAGAATTGGATTTACTTTCTTGTTAGAATTAAATATAGTTTTAATGGAAGCTTATCTCTTAAAATTTAAATTTGCAATTCTGTCTGTTTCAAAAGTTATTTTACATATGGTAGAAGTCCCGGTTGTCTTTCTACTGGGGGTCTTCTGATAACGCTGGAGGGGAGTAGGCATCTTGCTCTGATGAAAGGCATTCTTCACCTATCAAAGCTCGTCCCCTAGGTGTTCAGCGTCGCAGAGTTGGTGAGCTCTTTGAAATAAAGATTTGCCAATGGTAGAAAACTGTGTAGGATGATGGTAAGATTCAGTATTGAAGTATGTGAGTATGGTGTCTTTGTTAGCTAATTTAAGATCTTTCAGCCCACAAACAAAATTGTAAGAGTCCTTGGCATGTTGAGCCAGTTTATACCTCGGCGTACCGATTTGGCTAACTATTGAAGATTATTATTATAGTCTTATTGTGTATTTTCGGCAACCCATACAATTTTCGCCATTTTACACAACTAGTTACGAGGGATTTAATGTTACATATCTTACGTTTCTTTCATTCTTCTTCTGCAACACCTACGTTTCGCTGCCGTATATCAGCGTCGTTCATCAGTATTGCACAGTGTACCCAAACGTGCAACTATTCTGTTATTTCACGATCTCACCAATACATCTATGGCACCGCTAATTCTGTTACCGGCAGCAATACGCCTGTACGTCTTTTCTTTATTTCTTTCAAATGCAAGAATAGGCTCTGGTCCTTCTTTAAGAAAGGACTTTCCTTGAGAAGGAAATTTTCCCTTGCATGTCGCTTTGTGTCACTTCATGCTGCCAAGTTAACAAGGCGCAACCATATTCAATACGTGAGACGTGCCTTTTCCTTCTCGCACATAGGCGATTAAAGTATTGTTTCGAGGTAGTCTCCCAGAACTTTCACACTTCATCTTTATCAGTATTTTCGTTTGGTGCCTTTGTAGCTTATCCTTTTTCTTTTTTAAAAAGATTTATCTGAGGCCTTATGATCCTAACGAGCTTTTTTTCTCTACAGTATTTTTCACTTTATCATCCCACCATTTATCGTGCTTTTTACTAAAACCTCGTTTTCATTTACCATATATTTCTGTAGCTGCTTTTCTCATATAATTCTTAAATATAATGGCAGAGTATACTTCGACGTTTCCATTTTCTGTTTCAAACATGTCTAATATTTTGGAAATACTTATTACTCTTTGATCAATGGATCTTAAAACTTCCAGCTTCTTATGCGATAATTCGACTCCAAGTTTGGACGTCTCTTACCTCAATATGAAACAGACTCCTTATTCTAGCAACGACTACATATTGGTCTGTTCCCAGGATAGCATCCTAAGCACTCGTGTGTCCACAACTTAACCTTGAATATACTGATTCGCTAGGAATAAATCAATCATACTTTTCACGGCGAGAATGTAGTAGAATGTGCGAATGGCAATCCATTCGAAAAGAATTAATGAAGAAATAGCAAAAGAGATTAATGAAGAAAAAGTGAGCGGTAACAAAGATTTTCAAAGGTCAACCGAGGTCTCCACCTCGGTTGATCTTTGAAAATACAGCATCAGAGATACTGAAGGAGGAAAATCACGTAAAAAGCATGAGGACGCCCCAGATGGCATGTATGAAAAGTTAATGATAGTAGACGAGATGAAAGAGGTATATAGAGACCGTAGTGTTTGGCATTCCGTTCTCTCTGACTTTCCCACTAGTAATATAGTATATATAGTAGACAATTCTGTTGTAAAGAATCATTGTTGGTACCACAGCATCATTTTTCTTCAGTTGCTTATCATTATTCTACACTAAACGTCATTGTTCGTATTATCACAGTTTTTAAAAATTGCATTTTTAAAATAAATAGGAGTTGTTCATAGATGCCACTTCAATAAACGTGCATTATGATGTCCAAGCTTACATCTCACAGCAAAATTACAGCTTTACGCGCTGGTTTAAAAAAAAACATAATTTTTGGTTAAAAATAACAATTTTATTGGAACTGCCATGGAGAGTTTGGTTAAATGCGCTTATTTCAGGAACTACTGTATTGAATTGAAATTTTTTTTAATGATAGATATTTGGCTTGACCCACATGCCCAAATGGATTAAGAATAATGTATAACATGACACATATAATACACAATATTTGTGCCCGAAGTAAATCTGACTACAGGTGCTGTGGCTTACATCGCAACGTATAATATGATTCTAATTCAAATTCAAGTTATTCAGTTTACTAAATATAATATTTTAATTGATTACTATTGTTATAATCAAAATTCTTATTATAGTGCTCTTTTGACTCTTTGAGTGATCATTGATTGATATATTTTTTTTACAATAATGAGTCATTTTAATCTATATCCTAATAATTCCCGAAATCATCTCATCAGCTTTTTTCTAAATTTTGAAAATTACCAAAAATTAGGTAAATTACTAAACTACCAAAAATTTTATAAAAATTACAAGAAATAACTAAAAAGCCTACGTAAGATATTCTTACTGTGCGCTGATAATAATAAGAATATTGCAAGCTATTTGCGTACCACTTTGTCGAAATTCAAAATAGTTGTTATAAAAAAATTATACATTTTTAAGAAATATCTTTTCTTTGCCTTTTTCATAAGAGGAACCATAATATATTTTTAAAAGATATTATAACAGATTAATAATTAAACATGTATTTATGGTTGTACTATTTTATTTACTTGTCATTAGGTAGTTGTCAATGTCTAATTGCCAAGTGTTTTATGTCGAATGTCGCCACGACATAACAATATAAATATTAAATCAACTACATGTAATTCATATTAGCTTTTACTAATAAATTCATATAAAAACTTTTCAAAAGATCAAAATGGTTAGAACAGTTTATTCTCCAGAACACTGCCTCCAATACTTGGAACAGTACGCTACTAATGAAAGTTTTGTATTGGGTTTAATATTGGGCCAGGTATGTTATTTTGTTTATGTTTGTTGTAATAAATTACTCGTTTATATGACAATATAATTAAAAGATTACAGAGGCACGAGAGAACGTTATTCATCTAGCCCGTACGCCTGAGGAAAAAACAAGTGATTCGGCTTCCGAATCTAGTTATACATCGGATAAACTTGAACCCGTACGTAATTTGTTAGGAGTGTCGGAGATTTGGGTCGCCGACCATGCTAAACATGTTACGAGAATGTTACCCGGAGGCTTGTTTGTGCAAGGTATATCATTATTTAATACATAGGAATAGTAAGTAGAAATTACAGTGCAATAATAAAAAAAAAGAATTCTTTTAGGAATTTTCATTACAAGTGATGAAGATATTTTTGAAGATCCAAATTATTTTAGCAAAGTAAAATCTATATTAAGCTTCACATATAAAGCATTAGATGTTAACCAATATATGTATGGAAATTGTCCAAATTCAAATGAAAAATTGGTATTGCATATGTCCACAAATACTAAAGTATTAAATTGCAAAAGTATTGAAGTAGGATTAGGAAAGACAACTTCAATTAAACCTGTTGAGTGGAAATTTTTATCCAAACCACAACAGTGGCAAAGGCTAGATTGTTATTATGAATTTGATGAAGTTTATCCAGTAATTGTTAAGAAGAGTGGAATATCAGTAAAGGAACAGTTTCAGGTAAGTCTTATAATATTTTTTTATTAGTTTTATTACTTATCACCAGCATAGTGATGTGCATAGTGATGGCAGAGAGATGATATGATTAAACCTATAAGGTCTGATGAGGTCTATACCACAATGCCCACTTTTGTGGTTTATAAGTAAGTTATCTTATACATCAGTTTTTCTAATATCATTAAAAGATTAGAACCTAGGCAGAGTTGCTACCTATGTACTTTTTTTTCATGAAAACTAATTACTTTCAGCAAATTTTGGAATCTGCACATAAAACAATTCAATCAAGTGTCATGTTTATTGATGGAGAGTTGAAAGAAGGTTCTGAAGCTTTAGAACAACTTGTAAAAAAGAAGAAACCTAAAGGCAGTAGTACAAAATCAATCCAGGAGGCACCTAAATCCATGCATGTTTCTCTTTTTGTGCCTTTTGTAAGTATATTACTTTATTACTAGGTAACATCCTTTATTATTACCCCTTAAGCTCTGGACTGTTTGAATATTTGTGTGGATGTATTTGTGTTTACATGGGAGGCATTTGATGAGTTCTTATTTTACATGACTATGTAATTTAAAAAAACTGCCATGCAGCACTTGACCAAGGTCTTAATTACTTATTTGGGACATAAATGGATACTCTATTTTCTATAACCAATTAAAAAATTGAGAAAATTATTACTTCTTAAATTACACTTTGTATAGTTGATATATTTTTGACTTTATTTGTATAAAGATTGTCACTAATGAAATAGTATAAGTATTGCAATAATATGTAAAGTATTTATAACATAATAAAGAGTGTTACTAAAGCATACATTATGTTTTATTTTGCACATGTTTGATACACTTTAATAATGAAACATATTTATACATTCTCATAATATGTATTATTTTATATTGATATATTGAATAATTATTTCTTAATATTTACATGGTTTTCACAGGAAAACAGTCTACCTGAAACAGTAGAATACTTGGAATGTGATGGCAGTATACATTTCAGTGGTGTGGTATCGTCAAGTGTGTTTATGTATCCCAAGGCAACAGTCAGCGAGTCAATTACTGCAGTAAAGCAAGATATAATCAGATCTCTGGCGTCACGGTTTACTATGCACTGTGATGCACTTATTGATGACAATTTGTTACCAGAAGGTATTTTTCTTCTTTATAGTGTATTATAATTAAAATTAAGATTATTTTATTAGTCTAGGTCTATAACAATAAAAATATTACCAAAGAAATGTACCTTTTAAGAAGAATAATTATGTATTAGAAAAACTATTGTAGCAACCTTTATTAAACGTTTGCTTTTCAATCTATGTACATCTGATCAGTGAATTTAGTGTTACTGAGTGTCAGATAAACAGGTCTTTACTGTCATTATCAACACATAATTAATCATAAGATTTTTATGAGCGTTTGGTTTGGTTCAGGGGCATAATTGTGCAACTGTAAACACAACAGTTGTAAGTTCGATTCCTCCGTGGTTCTATTCATGGGGAATAAAATATTTAATACTTTTATTTCCCCATTCTGGTAATGAGAAATAGTGTGGCGTTAGCTTTGCCACTCTACACTCAACGCCGTAAGAATTCGGCAGAAAGTGGATAACAGAAGTATCATAATGGAGAACTTACTTACTTAACACTAGGTTCCCAGGTTCACTCTGTCTACCTTGATATGTGCGTAATACAGTGTGAAGCTATAAAAATCTAGAATCTACCTCAAAACTTCTTTTTTCAGAAAAAGTTTGTTTCAATGAGCCACCCCGGCGTGTCTTAGTGCCGGTGGGTCCTCTTTATCTTTGTGACTATCTCTTTCCTGGAGAAGCTCCGGCTGAGGCTCTGTTATCAGTTAAAGAGCTTTTAGACTTGCAAATTACTGAGACAGATGTGGTTTGTGATGTTGAAACACCTGCAGGTAATTATGATTTTTTTCTACGAAAATAGTGGTTTTTTATAAAGATTGTAATTAATATTTAACGATATGAAATTAAATGCATCTAAAAGCTCACATTTCTTTTTATAAAAAGGTGGGTTCAATTCCCAGTTCAGAAGTTTATTATTTCTTTTCTCTGGTAACACTACGCTATAAACTATGTCTTGAAAATTAGGTAATGCGTGGAAAACAAGGAGTCTTAACACTATGCTCCTTCTGCGCTCCACGCTATGCCTGCTGTATGCGAGATACAACGTGAAGCTAACGAAATGTAGAAAGAAATTGCGGTCAACAATATTTCATGTTATTTACTTTTCACTTAGATACTTCGGAATTTGATGCTTTGGACCGAGATGCAAGCAGTGATTTGCTTCTGGCTACACCACAAGAAGCTAGCCAGTTTATGTATATTACAGGAATTTGCTTTGCTATGTTCGTACTCATAGTGTCAATTTTTATACATTACTACGACGCAATTGTACAATTTATAAGTCAATATCTATCGCCATCTTAAGCTTTAAATGTAAAATTATATAATGGAAACTAAGACTTGTTTATTTTATGTTGCAATCATTTGTAATTGTAATTATACTCATTTAAAGATATAAAGATTTAAACCTTATATCGTTTTGTGATTACATGACGCACCTGTTTTGTACAGACATTGCTGAATAACCTAGCATTTTAGTATTCAAAAAATAAATATTTATTTTTATATATCTACTTGATTTTTATTTTCTATATTTGCTTCTCACTATTTTGGTTTTACATTTTTAAATGAAGTAAATACTAAATCATCTTTAGCAAGTTTTGATTATTTTCTATAGTATTACAGTTTTGATCCAAATTTCCAATCCTCTTTAATGGTAATATTAGGATTGTTAAGTATGATAATTTATATATAAAGTTAAATGCAAATGAAAAAGATAATTCATTCGATGCGAATACGCACGCTCATATCGATTTTGTAACGCCATCTTGTAAATAACTCTGCACTCTCAGTTTCGATCGACAGATGGCACTCACTGCAACTGTCAACGACTATAATACTATCAGTGAAAAAGTCATATCCAATCCATTGCCTATTCACTCGCAAAATATTTTTTTCGTTGTGAAATGTATGTGCGACAGAGACATCTAATAATCAGATAAGAGTCCCCGCTCCTTTATTAATGGTAGCATCACTATATGGTATAGGCGTCTGTCCGTGTGTGTGTGTGTAGCACATACGAGTTGTAAATTGTAATTGAAGTTCGAAATTTCGGATTAGTTCATTTCATTCAGCATTCCTGTGTGTGGTGTCAAACGCGATGTTAATATTTTGAATTAATATTGCAATTGTGATATCTGTGTGAAAATTATATATATAGTTTTAAATAAACGGTTAAAATGAAACGACCTCGCATTGTTAATGGATAATTATTCAAAAAACCGGTTTAATACAAGTTTTCTGTGAGATAACGCAGTCAGTCGAACTTTGTTTACAATGGCGTTTTCCTTAAATAAACTTAAGAATATTTTGAATAATAATAAAGATAATCAGTTAGCAGGAAGTGGAAGTTTGGACCCTGAAATAGGTTTCAAATTATCATTGCATCCAGTTAGTAAAAATGTGTATATTACTGTTATCGGTGCCCGGCATCTCCCATCCTTGTTTGGACTCAGTCGCGCTCATGGATATCTTGTGAAGGTAACTTCCAGTTTTGTTTTCATAATAATAAACATGTTAATAAATATGTATAAATATAATAATAAATTTGTAAGTTTTGGTCTAATCGTATATTTGTTACTATCATCAAAAGCAAAAGGAATACTTTTATTGAGATTGTATAGGTAATTTACTTATACCAATTTAAAATATTACGCCCCAATTTTTTTTTAGTGTATTATAACTTAGGTTTAACGCAATTTAAATTTATTTTAGAAAGTAATATCATATTAAAAACAAATATTCTTTAAATCCATTAAAATTTAAAAATAAACTTATAATATATATTAATTTTTTTTTTGTCATGTATCACTTGAAGTTTGTTGTCTTCAATTTAATAAACGAAATCAATCCAATAAACGATAAAAAATACAAACTAATTTAATGCTTTTAAAATACACAGGCAAACCTGTAATTAGTGAAGACTGAAGACTAAATTTCTGGTAAAGTAAATATGTAAAGGATTTATTGTAATAAAAAAAAAGAAATCATATAATAACTATACACTAAAAGTCGTTCTTAAAAATATAACCCTTTTAGCGTTCTCATACCTTTAATAATTTTTCTAATTAAGGCCAATAATAACGTTTCCGACATAATTAAAGTTAATTGGTCATGAAATGGTGCTAGTTGCTATTTTCTAAAAGATTATTATTTGTTTTGTATACTTATATACTAGGTACTATACCTGTCCATTTGTTACAAAGTTTATTTGTTTGAGAAGCAAGATTTTGTACATTTTAAATAAAAAAGGGTGATTCCTTAGCCAACAAGGGAACAAAAAAAATAATTAAATAATCTTTTTAATTTACAAACGTCACATTAAGCGATATTGATTAAGTTTATTATATAAGGCAGTTAAATTCTCAGAGTAGCTATACATAACTTAAGAATATATTTATTAAATTGTTATTAACTAATTAAAAGCTTAAAGGAAAAAGATTTCTCATGGTACGTGGAATAATCTGTGAAAAGCGGGACTATGCCTCTCCCGACCGGGACATTAAATTTTTGAGTTAAAATCAGGAGGATCTCTGGCAACGCTGTTGTAGGCTGACTTGATCGACTTAATTACGTTATAATTTAGGTCAGCACTCAGCACCTAAATATGTATTTAAACTCGGGCAAGAGTTGAAGCCCGTTCCACTCGTTCCTAAATATTATGAATGTATAAAAAAAGTTTTTAATTATATACTTTAACAACTTTTTAGGCCTGTCGTGGCGCAGAGGCACAATGTGTAACTGTGCAATCGACTGGCTGTGGGTTCGATCCCCACTCGAAGAAGTGTGGTACGTGGTAGTGGGGAACGGAGTGTCTTAACACAAGGTTCCCTCTGCTTTCCCTGCTGTGTGCGGGATACAGAGTGAAGCTGTATACTTTAACAAAAAACAACTACATTATAGACAAAGTTTTTAAGATAATAAATATTACAATTAATAGAATTAACTCGACGGTCAGATCTTTTATCCAGATTTCAGACTGTACTGTATGGTCTGCCCATAGATAGGTGGTTGTCGCTCGCATATTGCCGACAGTTTTTGTTGGCGTGTTGAGATGGTGGTTGGTGGTTTATAGGAAGCACTAATCTAGGCACAAAAGTGAAGTGGATCTTAGCGGCAAAAATTATAGACATATATCGGCTTCTACCGAGGCGACATAATCCAGGGACAACTCAATGCATACCCAGGGATTTCACAGATTTTTTTTGATGACAGTATCAAACGAAATTTTTAATAGCCCTGTATTCTGTAAAGTACCTAGTTGCTTGCTTTGCGCGTAATGATTATCGTGAATGACTATCCCGGGGTAAATGATTATGGTCCGTATTTATAAATCGCTCTCAAAACTTAGATCGATCTTGAGATCTAGTTTTCATTCTTAGATATATATTTATGAATAAAAACGGCATCTCATGATCGATCTCAGACTATATTTTGTTCCTTATCGGGCTTCACAATCACATCAAATGATTAATTAGAATATTACCTACCATTAATTAATGAAGGAGGCTAGTATAATTTGTATCTAATAATCTATTTAGATTTGTTGATTAATCCCTATATTCAATATGGAAATAATAATAGCTATATATGTAATTAATTAATCCTAATCGATGAAGGTTTAAAAATAGAATCGCGAATAATTAGAACGAGTCCTTCTTTTTATCTCTGATTACTTCACTTTGTCTATACATATAAATATTATAAGTTTGTAAAAGTGGTAAATTCACGCAAAAACAATTTATGTAGATATATGCTTTAATTTATTTTCAAGATTTGAATATCTGATGTTAAAACGTATGAATGTGTATAATCTATAAAAAATATAGCGCCTTTGGTAAAGTTGGTCGACATGAGGAGCATTTTCTAACAATATAAAAAACGAAGGAGTGATATGTAACCCTAGAAGCCCAGCGAAACATTACTAATTAACGATAAGTTATTCGCCGTTATCAGTACAAAGTTGATGTAGGCTCATAGTTTTATAAATTTACGACAACATGTTTTCATGTATTTAAATAATGGGATAATTTAAAATAAGTATCTTTCATAACGATTTTGATAGCTGGAATATGTTACTATTCACGCCGTTTACCACTTTTTGGATAGCATGTTCAGCAGCTGAACTCAAGGCTCCACTTTGTTCAGTCGGTCGGATTGGCTTTGCGTAAGATACTATTTCATTTAAGCACTTCTACATTTATTTATATTATTTAAATACATTTCATACCCTTAATTTGCTTTGCTTATACAAATCAAAACTTTGATGATCGTATTTTCGTGGTTAGTTCAAAGACTGAACGATGAATATTAATGAACTATACCTAAAATAAAAATACGCTTGACAACGGCGGTCTTAAACTAAATGTGTTGATGACATGTCACATGGAGCCCGGACTCGAGCACTATCCATATAGGCCCTGAACCAGC
>DWLH01001317.1:0-13389 GCA_018249795.1 Heliconius telesiphe telesiphe
ATTACGATAAAATTTCTTTTTCTTAAATCTATTTATACATACAATTCCCTTTAGTTTTATCTATACCTAGGTAACTAAAATATATTATATGTATTGTTAATATTAACCATATAGTCAGTTATTTATTTTTTAGACGCCTTTCCATGTTTTTAACGACAACAAACACGTTGTGCGCCACGGTGCCTGTGGCTAATTGCTGACGATTCATGACGAACCCGCTTATAATCACCAAGCAGATTTATGAAAGAGGTAAAAGGACACAAAAGGCTAGCTGCCGGCGTTTAGGGTTACGTAGAATATAAATAAATATAAAATTGTAATTGGAATTGTAAACATATTTTATGAAATATTTGGTTTGTTATTCGTAATTAATATTTATTATTAAAGTTGAAATCTGTTATAATATAATTATTATAATTTATTTAATATAAAATTATTTCTCGAAATTTTATGGCATAAACAGTAAAAGGACACAAGATGACTGGTTCAATAGACAGCAGCGATGATTAAAAAAAAGCTAGAATTTCTAGAACCTCTGGTATTTACGCATCACTTGTAAATTATGAAATATCCTTTTCAAAGAGCATTTCGTCTAAATTTAGTACAACCCTTCGGAACGGCTCAGAAATATCTCACAGGGGCAGTGGGCTATTGAACGAGCCGCTCATTTGTTACCGCGTCAGAAGCCTGAACGCCGAATAAGGATACACGTGCGGATACCAAGAATCAGTGTCCATATGAAATTGATGAATTAAATTCTTGTTTTTATTTATAAAGGGGTTGTATTTTATGTTTTAATTAAATGATTACTTACAGGGGCGCACGGTACAGTCTGTTTGGTGGGTGCAAGCGGGTCGGATACCGCATGCCGAGCGCGATGGGCGGCGACACACGACGGCCGCCGGCTTTGCACTGACGCACGCACGCGCGTCCACCGCCCGCCCTGCCGCTACGACGCCACGCGCTACGCCGCTACGAAGGGCGCTTTTACACCGCTATCATTATTTTTAATTCACGTTATTATAATAGTTCTATAAATTTATTATAAATCAAATAGACATTTTAATATTAAAAATACATAAGTAATCTATAAATGAAGAATAAAAAATAGAAATTGTACTAGAAAAAATATTTTTTGTAAAATAATCTGTACGGTAGCAGTTTTAGCGTAGTTGAAGATAACTGTAACTAAAAAAGTGTAAAGCTAGTAGATAACTATACGGTGTGAGCAACGGGAGCGTGTGAGGTCTCGTGGCGACGATTACGGTAATGTTCGGGGGAAGATTTGGCAATAAAAATAAACGTTTATCCATGCTGACTCGACACGAGTCTAAAACGACATTAATCTATCAACATAATAGAGGATATGAGGATTAAATACTTAAAATACATCAATTAGCCTTATACACACAGAAATAAAAACAATCTGTTCCCGAAACATCTAGTTAAATATGCATTTAAAAATAAAAGAAATAGTGAATACTGAAATCAGAATGCGTTACTCGCATTATGAAGTGTGGAGGACTAAAAATTCTTTCTTCTCAATTTGTTATCAACTGATTAGATGCGATTTATAATACTGCAAATTACTTTTTATTTAAATAAAATTATAATGTCTCGTAAAATTAAATTATAATACAAATATAAAAAGAGAAATGAAATATTAAATTATCTTCCAAATTATCACAACGTATAGTGATAATAACTTCTGTAGATACATTTTTTTATAGTAATATAAAGATGTGCCGCAAAAATACACAAGACCACTGACTAACAAGGTGACTTTAATAAGTAGCGGGCTACGGGCTCCATCCTTTGAACGAGCACCTTTCCTTTAACTAGGCTGCGACCTCCTCTAAAGGGATACTTATGTTGTTAATGACTGGTGTAATAATGTGAAGCGCGAACAAGCACTGCCACCACTTGACCACGATTTTACTTTGTACTTACAGACCCTATTTTGTGAGAATTAGACTATGCGGCGGAATTTATTTATTAATTAAACAAATGGAATGGAATGAAGTTTGGTTCTGCGACCTCCTTCAGATAAATTTACATTTCTGTTAACTTTTTGTTTTAAAAACACTATACTATTATACAACTTATATAAGTAGATCAACTGCCCGTCGAGTGCGTAATTTGAATTGATTTCATTTATGTATGTTATTTTTAGGAAAGCGTTTTCTTAACTTATTTAAACATTATCATATTTGAAATACCAAAAGGAACCAGTAACAGAGTATCACAATTGAGCCTCAATTAATATCTATTGAATTTACATTTTGGAGTTTGCTACCTACTTATCCATTAGCGTATCTAAAGATATTTTCTGAGAGGGGGATGCTGGACTTTAGCTTTGAATATATACGTTCGTGTAAATGTTTTATAGTAAAATTTCTGGAGTAGGCTGGTGCCACACCAATGAATAGTCTGGTGACTATTCTGGAGTGAGCACGGACCACCCAGTTCCCCCTCTTTCTACGCCCATATACTTATCTTGAGAACGCGCCAGGAGTTTGGCGTTTTAAGAAAAAGATTCACAAAAAAGTTAGTGTTTATTTTTATTTGAAAATATTAAACACTATGTAATATTAAGAATGTTAAGTAAGTGAAGTATGGTGGATGGGAGCTGGAACTAAACTAGGTTGTTTAGATAGTCTCTCTCTCTCTCTTTCTCATTTGGAATCTCTAGAATCACTATCTATTCGGAATAGGATGGTGTTAAATGGAAGTAAAATAATACTGTTTGCCAAGGAGGCAACAAGGCCTGCAGGCTAGGGTAACTTATCGAATATTACATACAATAAAATTATCATGTAATTTAATGTAATGTAAAATAAATTTAAACTTTCAATTATAAATAAATAAATTTAAATATAATTGGAAGTTGTTGTTGGTTTTTCAATTAATAAGAAAATATATTCTAGTACGGTACCTACATATTTTATTTAAACATAACATTCTAATTTTTTCTCATGTTTTTTTAAATTTATAAGCACATTATTTTTATTTTCAAGATTTAAAAATATGGCAATCATTTTTACTATCATATTTTATTACTAGGTAAGTATACTCATATATTTTAATTTTTTACTTTTAATATTAGCCAAGTAGCCATTGACGTTTATAATGTAAACAGAAACCAAAGTCTTGTCTACGGCTCATTGATCATTAGTCTATGGATCGTCTGTGATATTGTCAAAAAGTTTTACTTTTTTAATAAATAGCAATATATTACCACTAATCTTAAATTCCATATTCATTTGTTAGATAAATCAGTTATTAAATTAAATAAAACAATTGAGTGTAAATTGTTTTCTTTCCATTGTAATACTTACTATTCGGGAAGCAGTGAATCGAAATTTGAATCACAATGAAAGTATTTGAATAACTAATAGTGGGTGAAGAGTAACAGTTAAAGGTTTATAATATCTCAAGACACTCCTACAATTAAAGAAATGACCGAAAACGGAGCATTTATTTCTAAACCAGCTAGAGGCTGGCTCCATCCTGACTCTGTACTAGCTACCGATGGAATAACTTATGCAGTTCGGGTAAGTAGTTTACGATATTCTTATATCATCTTCATAAAAGAAATTAGAGCCACAATAAATTTTATGAACCATACATAATATAGTCTTTAAATAATCTACTTAAATCATTGTTAAATCAATTTAAACAGTTACATTTACTCTTCTTTTAGTACATTGGGTGTATGGAAGTCCTTACTTCTATGAAAAAATTGGATTTTGAGACCAGATCACAGGTAGCAAAGTAAGTAATAGATATTAATTATTAGTTAACATTGTGTTAACTTTATTATGTTTTAAATGTTATAAATGCCACTGCTTCAGATAATGTATTTAATCAATCATAAAGTTTACTATAATTTATATTTAAGTGATACTACACTACATATCTATGTAGTGGTTCTTAATTTATTAGTACTTTGGGGATAAAAAAATATTTTTAAAATGTCAATATTTTTAATGTCTACACAATAATGCAAGCTTGTTAGCTTGAGAATTTTAAACATTATTGCATATTATAAATTGCAAATATAAGTGATAAAAACATTATGTAAAGAAACTTATGATAAATAGAACTAGTGTTTTTATTGTGAAAGAGACACAATTTTTTTTCATTTCTAAGACAACTTTTATCATTATAATACCAATATAAGACTTGCTTTGCCTTTGTGGACACATAACACATTGTAAAAGCCTGAGGTAACTCTGACAGACAGAAGAGATAGTCACAAACAATTAAAATGTTATATAGCTAGGTCATCCATGATAAACGGACTATCCAACACAAAAATATTTTTTCTAGTTAAAGCAGTGTTTCCACTAATCAGTGTGGTCAAGAAAACAAAAACTCTTCATTTTTATTATATTACTATTAATATAATTTTATAAAGAAAATAAGTTTGTATTAATAAAACTAATTATAAATTACAGGGAATGTATAGCCAGAGTATGTGCAGCAGCTGGACTAAGATCTGCAGATAAAAAGAGACGAGTATGCCAAGCCGCTGCCAATGCTTTAGCAGCAAAACCCAGAATGTCCCACTCTGGTTCCAATGTAGCTCTTACTGTTTCCTCGCGAGCTATCACACTTGCTGCTTTAGAGGGAGGGGAAACTATTGCGAGACATGATATGCCTAGAGTCTCATTTGCTTCTGGGGGTGACCAGGTAATTTTCGTTTTTTTGTCATTTATTTAAATAAAAAAACAGGTTATTGTTTTTACCCATAACAGGGATAATGGGAAGTAACTAATCTAGTGGATGCTAGTAAACCTACTGTTGACACTTAATTTTTTATTTCTGCCTGAGTTTCAGACACTGCTGTTAAATGAGGGAAATGCATGTTGCATTTTGCCCTGAAAGAAAAATAAAATGAAAAAAATATATATATTTCTCTGTGTGGGATATTGAAGCGTTTACAATCAGAGGATGTCCCACTGAACTACAGTGGCCTCATTTATTATTATTTCTTATATTATAAAAAAGAATTAAATCAGCTTCACACTGTATCCCACACACAGCAGGGTAGGCAGAGGGAACTTAGTGTTAAGACACTCCAGTCCGTTCGCTCTGGTGTCGATGCCGCGTTTAGCCTCTACACCAAAGCGAAGAAATGCAAATATAAATTTGAATAAATATTTAATTTCCTTGAGTGGGGATCGAACTTCCAACCATTCGATTTTACAGTCACACTTTGTGTCCCTGCACCACTGGCCTGGCCTCAGTCTTTCTTATGTTATAATAGAAGTAAATAGTAACTACTTAGTAATATTACTCAGAAATTACTGTGAAATTTTCATGTTCTGTACCACACCACAATAAAGCTTATCACATTTAATGATAAAATAACAGTGGCTTCTATTTCTAAAATCACTATACAAAGGATAATATTATTTATATGTAATATGCTGCTTATTTATTACACTCAATATTTTAATAATTATTTACAGCATATATTACTCTGACTAACAGGACATTAAACATATTAAAGTTCCTCTTCATATTGCATCTAGTACTATATTATAAGTATAAAAAAAGTAATTGTGGTGCATCAGCGTGCATCGTAAATGTGACAGTTATGTGATTCCCAATCTAGAGAATGAACTATTTTATTTTTTCTCACAAACTTGAGCGTAAAGTGGAGAACCTAGATCTAATATCCCTGTGCCTGAATCGAGAAAAAAGTTAATAAAACAATAATTTACAGGATTCATTAGACTTTGTGGCATATGTAGCGAAATCAGCACCTCCATCCGAATGGCGGGCCTGTTACGTCCTAGAGTGTGGGGGACGACTTGCCCAAGACGTTATAGCGACCATTGGACAAGCCTTCGAGTTACGTTTCAAGGAATTCCTTACTAAACCCTCATCGTAAGTGTGAATCATCATTTATTTTTTGTCACTTTCATTCTATTATAAGTATTGAACAATTTATTTATCCTTATATGAGTCACGGGTATGTGAAATTGATAATGATGCTTTGTAGGAATTTAGTTTAATTTCAAACTAAACTATGTTTATGTTTTTATTATTTGTTAATTTTGTAGTTTTTGAGTAAAAGTAAAGTGAAATGACTTTTTTTATTATGGCATATAGAAGAGTAGGCAGAGGTGTGTGTTAAAAAACACTTCCTTCCCCCACTTCCGCCGTATTCTAGGCATTGCTTGTGGTGGGATTCAAGGCCACGCTTTGCCTCGTTATCAGAGCGAGGAAAATATTAAATATTTCATTTCCTCGAGTGAGGTCCGAACCCACAACTTGTGCCATGACTGGACTCAGTATTTGAGCATTTTTTTTTACTTCATCTATAGTTGTATGAATCAGATTATTTAGAGAGATTCTAGTTAATCTCTTCATTTTCCATAAAGGACAGTTTTAAAGACATTAAGTGGCAGCACCCAACACCGCATTTCGATACAATACACGTAAATATTAATTTTTAAATTGTAATTAAATTAAATAAACCTACCTAATGGGGGACCTAAAAGTGTCATCTAGGTTTATTAATAGCATGGAAACATTATCAGTGAGTCACAGTGTGAAGCAGGAATTATTTTGATTGATAGCAATTGGGTCACTAATTTATTTTCTATTGCTTTTATTATATAAGTAGTACAATGTTTTTTGTACTTGGTGCATATTAAAAATTATTTATATGTTGATGCATTTTTGAGTAAATTGTATTAACATTTAATTTAAACTAAATCTTATGTGATATACTAAATAATGGAATGTTAAATGACTAAGAGAAAAAAGATGTGAAATGACATATTTGTGTTAATGGATAATAGATTTATAATGGATGTATATTGTAAGTATAACTTTTATTACAATCACTTCCAGTGCTCTATAATTAATATAATCATTGTATGTAGTAATGTTTATTTAATATTTCTAGAAATTGTGCAACATTTAGAATCTTGATTTAGTTGCAATTTATTTTTTTATTATATTATTTGAATTAAATTTGCTGAAACAAATTTATACAAAGTGTCTCAGAGAAGCACCAACAGCCTCTGAGGTAAATAAAAATTTCCATATTTTCCATATAAAAGAATTATCATATTATATTATAAATATCAAATATACTATGGTAACAAAATTATGATATGACGAAAAAAAAATATGCTAATACCAAAAATTATAAAAATTATATTGAAATTCCTAATGTAACTAATTCTAAGTGGTGTCATGATGGTGGATTAGAAAATCTTGCTTCATCTTACATGAACTCACATAGCGGTGTAGGTAAGCGAGACCTAGTGTTAACACACTCCGTTTCCCCACTTACCGCCAAATTTTTGAGACGCCACATATTGAATGGCAGGGCTCAACGCCGCGCTTTGTCTACTAGAGCGGGGAAATAATATTGATTTTAATAAAATCATACCGCACACACAACACCGCTTAAAGTTTGTTCCACGGCGCCACGGAGGTCTCGTCGTTTATATAACATCAATTGCCTCGAGACAAAATTTATTATTGCTTATACAAGTTTTGCATTTTATATTATAAACATTATAGGTTAAATATGAACGGTGCCCGTAATCTAGCCGTGGCGGGCGAGGAGCGCGAGTACTACAACGACATGCCGGACAAGATCCCGCCCCCGGAGCCCTCTCACCGGCACCCCCCGCCGCCCCCGCTGGCCACACTCGCACCTATATCATCGTGAGTATACACCGACATAAACATTTCCCTGCGTGGTGACGCTGTAAAGAATACTCTAGGTCAACAGCAGTTTTAGCCCATCAGAAAAAAATCTAAGAAACCTTCTACAATATAGTTCATGAAGTAATTTTTAAGTGACGTTTTATTTCGCGATTAGTCGCAAAAATCCCTCACATTCAAGTGATGATGGTGATTCGAGCCAGTTTAAAAGAAACCGTAATAATCATTATCATGTTTCTAAGATCCTTGTAGATATCTAAGCAGAATGTGTCATTTAGAGACACCCCCGCTCACACCGCACTACTACATCGCGAAAAGTGCGAAGAGAATTTCACATATTAAATATTAGTTTAATATTAGTATTAGTAGTAGTAAACAGGCAGTAACTTAAGTGAACTGATACTAAATTATTTGACGTTCAAAAAAATTAAGCACGTATCTTTTTTTTTTTTTGACGTTATCTTAACACAACATACCAGACAAGTTCCCACCCCTGGAGTCCACGCGTATTCCGACTCGCGACTCCCATCGTAGCGGGATTCTCCCTACAGAGATCCTAACAATATAAATAAATTGTAACAAGCGTATAAGAATCTCGACATAGTTTGATAAGAATGTATGGCTTAGCATTCAGAGCGCTTGGGCGGTTTTCAAGAGGTGGGGTTCAAATCTTACGTTAATTTGTTTATTTAATACGTTTTCTAAAAAAGTATTAATCATAATTCGTCGACTGTATTTTATTTAACAAAAAGAAATATTTTTGTAACAAAAGGTGTGAAGAGAGCGTCCGACACTACGTGAACCAGACGCCGCCCCCGCGCACGCCGCCCACCGCGCTTCTGCCCAACCACAACACTGACATATTTGATATGCGTAAGTTTATATTCTAAAGATTACTAATTTTTGTATTTTTTTTTAATTACTTATTTGTCATCCAAAGAGTTTCGATTTTTTATTTCAGATTTTCGCTTTATCTTGCTGGCTGTGGCTGGAGGTTTAATATAGTTGTTGTATGATATATGTTGTACTTATTGATTACTTTAATTAAATTTGAAGAAAAAAACCCTAAATTGATATATTACAACAAGTCTAATCATATTTGGTACGATTACGTATAATATTAGAAACAGAGTTGTTGTCCTAATTGTATAATGATTGCACTTTGCAGAGCCGTTCACGCTGGCGGGCCCGGAGGCGGGCGCGCTGGGCGCGGCGGCGCAGGCGGCGCTGCTGGCGCGCGAGCCCTGGTACCACGGGCCCATCGCGCGCGGCGCCGCCGAGCGGGTGAGCAGATCTCTTCATTGGATTTTTCTTACTTTTCATCGTTTTCTTCTTGAGTACTAAAGTTCATAAAGCTTAACTTCGAAGCTACCACGACTTGCCCACCGTGATGTAACAAATGTAATTGAATTGAATAATTTATATTCGCATCAGCGAATATGTAGTATTTTTTTTAAATTTTGTCATCAAGTGCTCCCGGCAATTTGGTATGCTTGATTTTTTTTGTTTTTAAGCTTTATTACAAAAAATAAAAGTGATCCCAAAATTTAAAAAATTCTATAATAAAGACAATAGACAGAAATTAAAAACATATTACTCGTGGCAAAATTTAATATTCTGTCAAAGATTACTATAATAATATGACTACTAATTTAAATGTTGATGCTCAGTCGGTAAACAAAAGTCGATGATTTTTATCTATTAATTGTAAAATTATATTTACATTATGAGTTTCTTATAAAATCTCAACAGAACTACTAATATTTTTATGTAGCTTGACGTCAACTAAGATAACAATATATGATATAGAAAAAATTACATTACAAAAAAATCTCTATACGTACCATCTTGTATTAAAATCCAAAATTAAACCACTCATTTGTGTTTCGCAGCTAGTAACAGAAGACGGAGAGTTCCTAGTGCGACAGTCCACCGCCTGCCCCGGGCAGTTCGTGCTGACGGGAGCGAGACGCGGGACACACAAACACTTATTACTTGTTGACCCTAATGGCGTGGTTAGCTTTTTTATTTTAAATTTGTTTCTAGTGTAGACATAAATGGTAGAGACCGCCGTGGCGCAGGGGCACGAGCTTGTGATGGTTGTGGGTTCGATTTCCGAACGGGGGGGAATGATATATTTTTATGTTTTCACTACATTTTTCCATTCTACTTCGATTAATCCTCGTTCAGATAACAAAACAGAGCACGGCATTGAGCTCCGCAGCTCGACAATATCTCGAAAGTTGTGTATAGTGTGGAGGTTCCCTCTGCCTACCCTGCTATATTCAGGATGAAGCCAAAAAAAAACAATATACCAACAAATAATTACATTCTCTTGAAAATTTCAGGTACGCACAAAAGACAGAGTATTTGAAAGCGTTCCCCATCTTATCAAGTATCACTGTAGCAACGAACTACCAATAGTCTCGGCGGACTCCGCGCTACTTCTCCGCCGACCCGTGCCGCGTTCCTGAGACACGACCCCCCAACATCCTAGACCCGACCCTCCGCCACCCAGACCCGACTCCCAACCCCCCAGACCCGACCCCCAACCCCCCAGACCCGACCCTCAATCCCGGCCATCTCGACCCGCCAACCCCGGACAACCCAAACCAAGGTATATATTTACCTAGCGAGCCAACAGCAACTGAGTGTTATATAATCGTTCAGGAACACTATATTGATATATATAATCTTCATTTATTGGATATATAAAATGTATATTCCATCTTTATAATAAAAGGAATCTAACTCAAATAATGAGATTCAAAAATTTTATGGTTTAACCAAAACAATTAATATATAATTTCCTCTAATATAAACGTTAAAGCGAAACGGCAAAGGGCGGCGTTGAGTTCCACCACACAACACGCCAAGCTTCCAAAATTCGGCGGAAAGCGGGGAACGGAGTGTCTTAACACTTGGTTTCACCTGCCTACCTTGCTGTGTGCGGGATACAGCGTTAAGTTGATTTATTTTTAAACGTTAAAGCAAACGTAAAGAAATTTCTTATTTAGAAATATAATAATATTCGAGTTAGATAACTTTTATTCTAGAAGTGCGAAAAATTTGTACTTGATCACTTTTTGTATTAGTAAAAAAAAATAATTTACATTTTATTATATTCTGTCTTCCCATACTAAGTGTATCTTACAAATGGTTACAACAATTTCAGTGTTATTAAAAATATTATATTTATAATATATATTTTACTACTTTTAACATTTTTAACCTCACTGAGAATAGAAAAACATAAGAAAGGTGGATGGAATCCATTTGAGTCCTGTTACTTTGAAAAAATGTTGTTTTTTTTTTCTATGTATACTTCTTTTCAATACTGTTGCACTGTTGTACTATAAATATTTTATATTTAAATTACATTATTTTAAAGTTACATTATCTGTTTTTCATACACTTTAAAACTAAAGTGTATTCTTCAATAATATTTATCAAAGATTTTACACAGTGGACTCGTTAAATATTACTCTGTGCATACATTTTATATAACAAGCTCTCTATTTTAAAGAATAATTTGAAAAATACAATATATACTTTATGCGAGTTTACTTTAACAACACTGGAGGAAATTTGCATTTTGTGACGTTTAGAGATTTATTGTAAAATGGAGTTAAACATAATATCTAATATACATACTTCATATACTCTTATTATCCACTACGATGGAATGAATTTTATAAATTAGTATAAAAAGACCGACGATGGGACAAGGCCTCAGGCCATCGGTAAGGCTAGGGCATCTAAAGCAATACTATCTTCTGAATCAAACAGCTTAGCGATAACCTCTTAAGATGTCGTTTGAGACTGTTCGCTATTAAACCATTCACTGAAACCACCATCGGCACAACGATAGTCGCATTGACATCCCACATGGCAAGTTTTTTATAACTTACAAATATTAAACAAAAAAAAATTATATAACAATGCAAGTTTTTCTAATTATAAGCATTTAGTGTAGTCTTCCAAGCTTTATTCTTGATAGCTTATAAGTAATGTTTCATATACATAATTTTGTCTGTTTACTTTAAGAAATTATTTAAATGAAATATTTATTAGTATTAGATAATCATTTTCATTTCAATCAATGACCTGTAGATGTGCCTTTAGAACTTTCATATCCTATACGAGTATATGTATTTTATAATTTATGTCACACTCTATACATTATACATAGGTATGTAGTGATGCAAACTTAGAAGAGCTCCAGCACAAACTAGTCAAGTTTATTTGAGAATGTATTTAGAAAAATATCACTAAAATTTATTTTAATTCAAATTATTACAACTAAGTTTTTTTCTTATATGTAATAATTAGCATATAATTATTATAGTACACACTTTGAGTAATGTATGCGAGTGAAATTATGTATGTATAAGTTTTCAAACAAAATCTTTTGAGTGAAATTACTATGAATAAATATATTATTTATATATATATTTTTATATGAAAAGACCAAATTATATTTAACCGCTTCATTGTAAATGTAAGCTTGTCTTTACTTGCTAATAATTTTCTTAAAGTAACCTCTTACCATTCCTATTGATGTAAGCGATGGAATTGATATAATGAATGCTTTAACGTGTTCTAGGCGTTGAATGAAGTATATGGAAAGATATTTCGGCCTATTTTTATACATTTTATTCAAAAATAATCATAATATACGTAATTATTATTATTGTTACTATATATTTTTAATTATGTAATTAAATATCTTATTACTATTACAACCGTTAAATTGAGCTTGGACTATTTGCTGATCGGAATATCGGATAATTTTTATTTTTAGAATATTTTTATATTAAAACTACATTTTGAAAATTAATTTGCCTCTGACCAAAACATCTTCTTATTATGAAAGGCGGTGTGCGTGGATGTGTTAGTTAGATACTAGTTATCACCAAAACGTTAGTTAAATGTGAAGACGCCTTAGATAATTTAAACAATGAGTTGTTATACGACATACGTGCAATGTACTACCAAAAGTTTTTTTTGTATTTGAGAAATATTTTTTACTGTATCTTACTTTCATATTATCTGTATCTTTAAATCGATTTTATTTAAGCTCTCTGCTGTAGCTTTATTGTAACATTGGCAGACCAATGTCACTGTTGTTAAATAGTACGAGCGGTCATCGTGGCGCAGCAACGTTGTGGGTTCAATTCCCGCTTGGGAATAAACTATTCACTCTGGGAATTAATTATTTTCATTTCGTTTACGTAATAAGACTAACCACGACGTTGAGTTCCGGCACTCAACTCGCAATGTCTCGAAAATTGTATTTTACACTCCTGCTTACTCTGCTATATTCGAAGCAAATTGATTTGTATTAAGCCGTTTTTGTTAAAGCATAAACGGAATAATAATTTTGACTAGTGACATTGGGATGACGTATGTTATTATTATTATTTTTTTTCTTGTATAAAGTAGTTAACATTATCTATTACATTAAACTAAGATATATATACAACAATAGGTGCTATAAAGCTTACTTAAATATGTTAATGAATGAATATATAAATAAGTATCATCGAAAAATATATTTACTTTTTAAGACTGTTTGTAAACGTTTTATATTAAAAATGGAAAGAAGCATTATCGGAATTATTAGATTTTATAAAGAAATGCTTTAAAAACAGCATACATTATTTCTTTATGCAGTTTTATAAATTTCTA
>DWLH01001318.1:0-13386 GCA_018249795.1 Heliconius telesiphe telesiphe
AAAAATTTCGACGTAGCTTGGATAGAACGTATGGCTTAGTGGTCAGAGCGCCTGGTCGGTTTCCAGGAGGCGCGGGTTCGAGTCCCGCTACGTTCAAATTTTTATACGTTTTCTAAATAAGTATTGGAATCAAGTACTTATATCAAATGCAAAATATATTTGAGCCCGTATATCTAGAGTCCAAGTCCAGTTTAAAAATTATAACGAGACAGTTTAAGAACTTATATCTCAATTGGCTAAACAGAGAAGTGTAGTAGCAGAAAATGCCGGAGTTAAACACTGCAATTTGATGTTGACCATTGCGATGAACAAAAAAAATCCAAGTGGAAATTGAAGTTACAACCGATGCGTTTACAGTCAACCGCTGCGCCGCTGTGGTCACCTCAAATATTAAATAAATGTAAAAATATCTTGTATCGTCTTATATATTTTGGCATGGCAAATGTACAAATATATTTATAAAGCAGGCTATTTACTTTCTACCTGCTAGTTCACAGCTTTGCATAAGCGTTCGAGGCAAATCACGTTTACTTAATTTATCTACTCTATACAGAGTTGGGAAAAATGAGTTCAACATTATTTATAGGACCAGATTGATGTAAAAAAAAATTGTATTAGGAAAAAAATCTCGGTAATGACTTATATACTTGTTGTTGTATAATATAAAAAAAATTCTGTGGCACCTAAATCAAATTAATTTACTAATATTACCCCGAGTGGGAATCTTACCCACAACAGTCTTATTTACAGTCACACCCTGTACCGCTGCGCTAAGAGGCCCTGTAGCGAATAAATCGAATTAATCAATTAATTAATTAATTTGTTTTGTGTGTTGTTTCGCCATTGTCTCAACACTAGGTTTCCTCAGCCTACTCTGCAGTGTGTACGTGAAGCTATAAAAATACGAGTATATCCTTATAAAATAAATCAGCTTCACGCTGTATCCCACACACACTGGGAGGGAAACTAGTGTTAAGACACTCCGTTCAGCACTTTCCGCCGAGTTATGGAGGCATTGTCCGTTGAGTGGCGGAACTCAATGCCGTGCTTTGTCTCGACGTCAGAGCGAAGAAATGATAATATAAATGTAAATAAATGTTTCATCTCCTTGAGTGGGGATCGAGCCCACAACCAGTCGATTTTACAGACACATTTTGTGCCCCTGCGCCACGACTGGCCTCAATCCTTATAATTATCATCCTCATGTTTATCATCTAAGATTAAAATTTGACTATTGTTTAATATCACACTTCTTCTCTATTTATCCAATCGCTATGTCAAGAAGACGAAGCATGGTGTTGAGTTTTTCTTAACATAAGGTTCTCTCTGCTTATGCTTTGTGCTGTTACCGGAGTTAGGAAATGAAAATAATCCATTCCCCGAGTGGGACTCACACCCGTCGAGCTTACATTCTGACAATGTATTGCTAAGCCACGATGCTCCTAGAGTAATAACGTTCAATTTTATCTTTAACATACACACCCCAAGAAAATCTGAAATAAAATTATTTCTACAAGAGAAATATCGAGCCTGAAAAATTGCAAACAATCGTACAAAAAATTAATAGCCGTTGAAAAACAAAACTACCTCTTTTACCTTTTTATTTATTCCAAATTGTTTTTGCGATTCAATATGTGTGAGATATGAAGCGTTATAAGTGTTGATCCTTTTATCTTGGTAGTAAAATCGATTTCCGGTTGTAACAAAGAAATGTTTTACATATTATTTTTATTTACTTGTTCTGCTATAATAAAATGCTCAGCATTGCGGTCCATCACACTAGACGCAAATAAGCATTGGATGGCAAGTGGAGAACAGAGTGTTTTAACACTAGGTTCTCTTGTCTATCCAGCTCTGCGGGATACAATGTGGTACCTATAAATTTAAATATTATTCATTATATATATATATAGAGTTATTTCCTGAAATATCAAACAAGCATATTTAGATTATTCTCCTTCCCTTATATGAAATTTCAATTGAAGCGTCGCTGTCAATAGAATATTAATGAGCGTCTAATTAAAACGTTATGTGGATTGATTTAGGTTTAGGCTTAGGTCGCACTATGGTTTTTTCCCGCAAGCGATAAATCACCGAAACGCAAAACCGGCCGAGACGCATACACTACGGTAAAAACCGCGAAACTAACCAGGATTTTCACAATGTGAAGTTTTTAAAAAAGCTGTATGTGTCACCATCAAAATTCAATCCATCCACTTTCTAGTTAAAGATTCAAAAAAAGCTTCTTTCATAAAAAAATATAAGAATTGAGAAAACATTCTGAGTAATTTTCCTTTGAAGCAGACTTCCATTTAATCGAGGACATAGTGACGACACGACAAAGACTCAAGCACTTTTCCCAACAATTTCAATTCACAGTTTCGTTAAATGTGCGCGCGTCAATATGAACTACAAATTTGAATGTTCTAACACTAGCCCTCCCCTTACCTTGCTATATGTGAAACAGAAATAAAACAACAAATTTTAGCTCGAGTTTGTCCTGGGAGCAATTCTGTAACAAATCGCGGTTAAAATTCGTGGCGGCTTAGCTTAGTGCGGCCTAAGGTTTATATATAGAACATGTCTATTGTATAGATATTTGTTGGTTAATATGTACATTTGAGAATATTCAATAATGTTATGACTTATTGATTATTAATATTAGTTTAGTTTATCGCTATTTGATTTATTGTTTTTTTTTGTTTTTAGCAGAGGAAAGTTAGTTTTAATTAACTTCGTTTTCCACTGAAAACGTTATAAATGTTGTCACATTATAAATGTTTCACTAATGCGGTTATTATCGTACAAATTGTTTCTTGTATAAATTTGCTAAATGTTTGAAATAAATAAATAAATAAAAAAAATATAAATAAAATGTTAATTTATAAGAGTACATACATACCTGTGATATATATTATAATTTATAATCTTTTTATGTTCTACATTTTGAACCAGCAAGTAGTTATAAAGACGCGCCTAGGCCATAACATTAAGAAATATGACAATAACGTCGAACAGTCAACGATTCAAAGCACGGAAAGTGGCAAATTCCAGCTTTTATCGGAATAAAATATTCACCATCGTCTTTGCATACCAAAAAGTTTTATTAGAAAAGCCTCCAGTGAAATGATATGAATATCTAATAGATACGTAACTGTACTTATAGTATTAACGTATATATATATATTTTTACAAAAATTTTCTTTATATTTTATAGCTATATATTTTTCAGCTGTAAACTAAATATAACTTTTTTATTCGAAAAACATGCACCAGTAAAGAAAATAAAAATATTACATCAAAGTTCTCCCTGGTTAACTGACACTATTAAACTAATGATGACTCTTAGAGATTCAGCACTATTTCGAGCCAGAAAATCCGGTTCTAGGGTGCACTTAGATTACTATAAAAATCTTAAAAATTATGTTAATGAAGCAATACATCGAGAAAAGAAACCTTTTTTAACTTCTACGTTAATTCAAATGTGTCAAATTCTGCAAAAATGTGGTTATATCTTAAAAGATCTGTATCTTCAATTGATAATATTGTATATAATATTCCTCAACACATAAATAACGCTGATGAAATCAACGATTTATTTTCGAATATTCCGGGCAATTCAAATTGCGATAAGGCTACATTAGATTTCTTCATGGTAAATAAATTCTCCGACAGTCGGCTTTTTTTTTTTATGGAAAAGACAAGGCAAACGAGCGTTCGGGTCACCTGATGGTAAGTAATCACCGCCGCCCACGACCCCGTGCAACACCAGAGGAGCTACAGGTGCGTTGCCGGCCTTTAAGTTGTGTTGGGCGCCGGAGCCCGGCATTACCTGATGCGAAACGCAGTGACATAAAGCCACTACTTCACGCTGGTTTTAAATGCCGGGGGTGGTAATGATCAAGTCGAGTCTGCCCATGCGTGTTGCCATTGCTGGCGACGTGACTCTACCACACGTACTTTAGTCGCCTCTTACGACACCACCAGTACCAGGATGATCCTATTCTAGGCCGGGATCACACGGCACAAAACGGCACGGCTTACGTTGGAACCTTGCTCAGAAACGGAAATAAAACAAATTATTATGAACATCAAAACTAATGCATGTGGACACGACTCAATTAATATTAAAATGTTGCAAATGAACCTTCCATCTACCTTACCAATAATTACTGTCTTAATTAATGAATGTATAAAAACAAGTACTTTTCCAGAAATATGTAAAGTAGCAAAAGTAAAGCCTATCCCTAAAGTTAACGCAGTTCAAGAATAGAAAGATTTAAGACCTATTAGAATTTTACCTGTAATGTCAAAAGTCATAGAAAGAGTTGTTTATTCCCAGTTAATTAAATACTTTGGAAATGAAAATCTCTTGCCAAGTGTGCAGTCAGGTTTTCGCAGCGGACATAGTACCTGTACGGCTTTAGCAAATGTTACTGACGACATTGTGACGGCTTCGGACGAGGGTTATGGGACAATTATATAGTATTATTATTATTATTGTCAAAATCTCAAATAAAGACAATATGTAGAGGTAGCCCGCAGGGGTCCATATTGAGTCCTATATTGTTTATAATTATACGGCTGATCTAGCTACAAAACTTCAACATTGCAAAATTCATTGTTATGCAGACGATACGCAGATATATTATTCATTTAAACCTGAAAATATCCAAACATGGGCTACAGAAAAATCGCTTATTTTAAATCCTGTGAAATCTAAATTTATTGTACTAGTACAAACAGCAATGTAACAAGATCAGTAACATGCAACCAGATCTTCGAATTTTCGGTCAAACTATTGAAAGGGTTGAAATTGCGTGTAATTTGGGACTTTTAATAGATAGTGAATTGCGATACACTGAACATGTGAACGCAGCCATTAAAAAACGTTTCTATCGCTTAAAAGTATTTTATGGACTGCGGGAGTACTTGTCGGAGAAAGTAACAGTCACCTTGGTGGAAGCCCTGGTACTAATCAACTTAGCTTACTGTGACACTGTTTACGGGCCGCGCTTGTACAAGAAAACTGAACGCGCCATCCAGCGAGTACAGAACGCGTGTGCACGTTTCTGTTTCGATATCCCGAGGTATAGTCGCATCTCTCCTTACTTGCTTGACAAGTCTATTTTGAGAATGAAGGAAAGAAGAACTCTCCACTTGTCATGTCTTGTTTGGAAAGTTGTTCGCAAAAGGGGACCGAAATATTTGTACAAGAGGTTGTTATGGATGTCGGAAACACATGAAAAACATACTCGAAGTACTAACATGTTACAACTTGCAATCCCGAAACACAAGACTGAGGGTTTTAAAGGAACTTTTAAATTCGCGGCATCGAAGGTGTGGAATGATCTGCCTTCACCATTGCGAGTGACCACCTGCTCATTTATGACTTTTAAAAGAAAATTAAAAAAACATATATTAAACTTACATATATCTAAATTAGGCCGTGTTTTTGAAATATTTATTAGTTTATTTATTTAATACATGTGATTGTTTATTTATTGTTTATCTTTATTTATATTATTTTATTTTAGTTTTTGTTCACCACATCCACAAAATATTTGATAATCAGGCAATGTCCACTCTTTGAAAAATATATACATTCGTTTTTGTCTCCGGTTGAATGTTATTTTTATTTTTTTTTATTTTTTTTGTTTCTCTTTATTATTAGTTTTTTTATAACAAATAGTCATAACGAGTTTCGCATCCCTCTCATGTATACATTTATTTTATTTAAGAATTGTGAATTAGGATGAGGCTGAAAAACAGCGCTGTAGACAACACGTCTACAGCGCTGTTTGTCAACAGCATTCGCTGAGCCTCACTCCTTTTACCGTTTTGTATAATTTTTTTATTTTTACTTTTTAAAATTTTTATATTTGTTTTATTTTACTTTTATTCTTTTTTAGCTTATTATTTTAATTGTATTAATATAGTCATAAAACGGTAATAAACATTTATTGAATTTGAATTTGAATTTGACTGATAGACAATGTACACAGAAAACTAAACTGTGGCTAAGGGAGTGTAATAAAATGTTTAACGTTTCCAACCTTCGAGGGCGCCGTGCCGTGGATCTCAATGGAAAAAAATATTGTCATTCCTAGTGGTAGACAAATCACAGCGTTGAGTTCCACTACTTAACACGTAATATCTTGAACACTCGGCGGTGCGTGTGGAATAGAGTCTTAACACTATGTTCCTTCTGTCAGATCTTTATGCGTGAAGCTAAACTTGAACTTAAAAGTTCAAGCTTATCATACATTTCAATCAATTCGATAAAATAATAAAATTTAATAATATTATAGTGCTCAACGAAGTTAGTTATCAGATGAAATTAGTATTAACATATTACGCTGGCATTCCTAATTAAGTCTTAGGTCGAAGAGTTAGTTGTAGCGTAGTTGGTTTAACTTAGCTGTACGCGAAGTGAATTGTTTATCGGCTGTTCTAAGCGAGTTAAGACTTTAAACTGTGTAACAATAAATTAAATATCTGACACAGATGTAAGACTGTTGTAATATATCATAATATATTATGTGATATGTAAATCAATTAGTACGAAATGGGCAACAGTGGAAGAAATGAAGAGAGACCTTTGCCCAACAATAAGATAGTATAAGCATTTACTGCCTAGTAACATAGACACAATTAGTGGACTTAGCTTCAATCTGTATCCCACAGGCAATCCGGGTAGGCAGAGCGAACCTAGTGTTTAGACACTCCGTTCTCATTAAACACTTCTCAATGTATTCTTCAATGTATTTTCTACCAAATCCTGGATGCCGTCATCCATGAGTGGTGGAACTTCACGTCGTGCAATGTTTACCTCCACGTCGTAGCGAAGAAATGAAAATATAAAATATTTAATTTCCTCGAAAGGGAATCGAATCCACAACCTGTCGCGCTTATAGTCACAATCATGTGCCCCTGTGCTACGACCGGCCTCAACTGGAGTGTACATCTTAATATACGTCTTAAAATTAACGGTGATTAAGTTGTGTATGACTTATATATGACTTACGGCAGCCCTAAATTTCACGTAAAACCCCTTTGTTTCTCGGTCCCACGAGAATTCTTTTTCTTTTTTTTTTTTTTTGAGCTCATCATGCAATCAGTCTGGAGACTATGAGCAGATTAGTTGAAAGACTGTGGCGGATGAAGCTTGCATCACATTAGATAAAGCTTCGCAGATAGTTTAACTACTGTGGCGTTTGCAAAATGTGGCGTCTCTTTAGCCGGCTTGTCATGTTCTGGCCGATTAATTGGGTAGCCAGTGGATTTGGGTGTTTGAGCAATCTGGTTTTATATTTAGAAGATGAGAATTTTATTTCATTCTTCACTGTATGAATAGCCAGGTGTTCGTGGACTTCATTGATTTTTATAAACCAAGGTGAGTTGGCCATTTGTTTGAGAATATTATTTTGAGCTCTTTGTATTATTTGTATACTACTGTCACAAGCAGAGCCCCACAGTTGCATACCGTATGACCAGATGGGTTTTAGTACAGTTTTATAAATCAATAGTTTATTGTCCAGAGACAATTTGGAGTTCCTACCGAGTAGCCAATATAATCCTTTATATTTTAAATTTAGTTCATCCCTTTTGGTTCTTATGTGCTTTCTCCAGGTTAGTCTACGATCAAGGTGCATACCCAGGTATTTGACTGAATCTGAGTGAGGAAGTGGGTGACCGTTTAGAGTAACAGGTGGACAATTATCTTTTCTCAATGTGAAAGTGACATGAGATGACTTTATAGTGTTAACTTTGATCCTCCATTTTTCTAGCCATTTCCCGATCTCGTCAAGTTGATTTTGCAAAATCTCAGATGCTTGTTTGGGGAACCTAGCTTTAACTATTATTGCAGTGTCATCTGCAAATGTTGCAACAGTGACACCAGGAATCTCAGGCAAGTCGGATGTAAAGATTGTGTATGGTATGGGTCCTAAGAATGACCCCTGGAGTACTCCAGCGTGAACATCGTAAAAGGTTGAGGTATCAGAACCTTCTTTTACCTGGAATATCCTTTCGGATAAATATGACTCCAGGAAACTATAGAACGTATGCGGTAGGAGAGTTTTGATTTTAAATAGTAGCCCTGTATGCCAGACTTTATCGAACGCCTGATGGACGTCTAAGAAAGCTGAGGAGCAGTACTCTTTGCACTCGTAGGCACTCCGGATGACATTGCAAACTCTGTGTATTTGTTCTATAGTGGCATGTTCTGACCTAAACCCAAATTGATGTTTGGGTATTATTAATCTTTCATTGATGGATTTGAGCAGCCTAAAGAGAAATATTTTTTCAAATAGTTTGGAAATAACAGGTAAAAGACTAATAGGGCGGTATGAAGTCATGTCGTGAACTGGTTTACCCGGTTTCAAGATCATGATAATTTGAGACACTTTCCACATGGCAGGGAAGTAACTAACTCTCATGATTGCGTTAAAAAGGTTGGTTAAAAATACAATCGCCTTGCAGGGTAGTTCCTGGAGTACTTTTTTTATCAATTAAGTCCCACGAGAATTAAAGTAAAATTCTTTCTTAGTGTTCCCCTACACCCATGAACCCTACATACTAAGTAAGAACGTCCTACGTCGCGTGGTTTCGGCTGTGTTATCTATCAGTGAATCAGTAACGGAAGAGGAGTAACGGAATGTGAAATAAAAGTGCTTCCTCAATTTTTAATGGCAAAGAGCTCTGGAAATGTTTATAATTTAAGTAAAATAACTCCCCCCCCAATTGGGAATCGCTCCTGCAGCATTCACGCTTACATTTAAACGATACCTTACTGAGTTTTTGTGACGGACCTTGAGGTCCGTGCTTTGTTTGCTTTGTTTCATTAAAGCAGGGTAATGAAAATGAATTGTTACTCCTGGAAACCCACAACTATCATGATTATATTTAGATGTTGTCCGTCTGCACCTAATAACATCGTTTATAAATATCACAGGTCCAAAAGAACCGTTTGAACAATTTTAATTTATTCTTATGTAATTTGATAGGCTGAAAACGAAGATCTAATCTGAAAATATCTAGGACATTGGAATTGTTCACTAAATGCAAATTTGTATTTAGCATTTTCCCTTCAGCTATGAATGGATATTATAATATTTTATTATATTAAGCAATATTTTTTTAAAACTATTTTAATAAGTGAATAAGAAAAGGGAATAAGTAATTGGTTGGCAAAATACTTACTAATACTTATTATTACTTACTTACTTATATTTACGTTTATGTACTTTTTTACGGAAATTGCAAGTTAAATGAAAACGAGTCATTACTACCTGATAACCGTTGATTAATTGATTACCGTTGCCCACGACTCCGTATAACACCAGAGGAGCTCCAGGTGCTTTGCCAGCCCGTAAGGTTAACGTTTTTTAAAGGTAACCAAGTCACATCGACTTGGAAACTCACAATTGTCTGGCGCAAGGAAGGAACTTCCTACGAAACCCCACAATAGTGAAGTTCCCCACAGTAGTGGAGGATTGAGATTGTGACGGACTGTGTGGTGACAAATTACGGCGGCAAGTCAAACAGTTCTCCAGAACACCCCCCATGATAAATGCAGTAGAGAACGCACAACGAGGAGACGTCTGTACGTTAAGCCAATGTGCCTTTCACAGATCATTAGGTCCCCAACGATTCGAACAGCTCTACGCTGTATGCGACTGTTCTTACTTACTGTGCTTTAACGGAGTTCAATTTATTGTTCAACACATCACGAACTATATAAGAATTTTACCTTTAACCGATGCTGCTGACTCCATCACTAAAGCGAACGACCCTAAATATGTAGGTAGGGCTACACACAATCGCAGCCACATACGCTACACACACCGTCCCTGCCGGTGGAGACGAGGTCCCAGTTTTTCTGTGGCACAATCGCGCCTCGGCGCGAGAGGAGCCCGTAACTAAAAACCCAAAACGGCATCAAGAGCCCTACCCAGTAGGCCTAGCTCGGACCGAGCGAAGCAAAGTCCCCACTACAAACGGTGTACGCAAGTCCCGGTCCGAGTCTCAAAGGAGACGCCACTGTGTTCTCATTTGTTGCGACACTGTGTTCTCATTTGTTGGTGCCTTCCACGGTAATCAAGCCAAGGTCAGAGCTTTTCTAGCTCGGCCTCCCAAAAGCCCGGTGACGCTGTAGAAGCCAGTAGGGCCAACAGCATACTGCTCATTTGGATAAAGATAAAGATATATAAGAGTTGACATTATCAAAATAGCTGTTAAGGAAGTTTTGTAGACCTACATAAAACTTTGTAAACGCGGTTAACGTAAATTTTAAGCCAGATAAGTCGCGTTCACTAACCCGTCATTAGTAAGCTTTTCAACATTTTGCAGATATTAAATAAAGTATGAAATGGCTATTTATTTTGAACATTTAAAATTATTAAGATTTTACTTTATAATAAGGTTATAAGGGTAATTAATTCTTGATTATATTATAATTGAATTGGGTGACGCCGTTGTGGCGCAGTGGAAATTGTCTGGCAGTTCACGGTGGTCGTGAATTTGTTTTTAGTTTTATTCAAATAAACGTTAAATAAATACTTTTTCTATACTAATAATATTTTACGAGCTTCTAGAACTCATATTATTTATAAGACGTATTTATGTTATTGTACTTTCAGAGGGTGTCCTGACTAATATCTATCGCATATTTTTGTGTGGGCGTACGGGTACGCGACCGCGGATCCTCGAGCCACCACTGTTACACCCTCATCCAGTCCGTAAGAGTGAATAAAATGATGGAATGAGTCCGTAAAATGAAGCGAAATACCCTGAGACTGGGTACGGCTAGGGCGTCGCCGCAAAACGACGCGTAGGTACATCGCCCTACACCTGTGACAAGATTAGGACTACTGTTGGTTACAAAAACCCTTTCAGATTTCAGTGGGGTTTCACCAGGGCTCGAGTCTTAGTCCGTTATTGTTCAATATAGTGCTGGACACTGTCTCGATTCACATCCAGCACCAGCCTACATGGCTGATGTTGTACGCCGATGAAATAGTAGTCAATAACGAGGACCGACTAATGCTAGAGTTTAAAGTGAAAGTTAGTTTAAACTAAAAGTGTCAAAGACCGAGTACATAGCTTGCATAGCCTGGACTCCAGCACTGTTATTATAGGTCGTCAACCAGCTGTTAAGTTGGAAAAGTTCAGGTATCTTTGATCCGTTATCGTTACGTATACCGTTATCGTCCCAGGGAAGCGCTGGTTGGATGTCATGATGCAGCGCATGAGAGTCAATGGTCTAACCACCGAGGACGTTACAGATCGTGCAAAGTGGAGTAGGTAAAGCAAGAAGGCAGACCCTGGCAACATACGCCGGGATTAATGTCAGGAGGAAGAAGATTTATAAAACATTTTTTTAATTAAGAATGGATAATCCCTAATTTGTGATATTGATTTTCCGAATACAATAAGTATTGAAACAAAAGAACAGAGTATTCTGCACCCAATGATTAGACATTGCTTGTTTGGACCGGAAACTAACACCGAGCTTTCCATTTATAAGACTGGAGTAATTAAATTTAAAATTATTTTTCATCTAAATATTATCATTTTATCGCTCTGGTAACGAAATAAAGCTCAGCGTTGAGTTCCGACACTCAACACGTAATGCGTGGAGAATTCGCGGCGGATATTTGCGGGGTTCAGCGGGAACTAAAAAAAAACCCAAGCAGATGTCGAACCCACGACCATCAAACCAAAACTTTAATAAGCAACAAGAACAAAAAAGGCACGGACCACAAAAGTTGTGGCGCGTAGCAACTCAATAATTCAAAAAAACCCACAACCATCACGTCAGTAACTGTCTCAGTGCACTACGACAGTCCTCAAAGCTTTTTATCCTCATGTTAATTAACTAAAAAGTCCTCTCATACACTTGGTCTGAACTTTTGCAGAAGTTATTCGTGAACATTACAACTTTCATAAAGGGGCTTATGTCAAGACTTAGTGGATTTATATTATAATTGTTTCAGACAAAAATTTTGAATATTCTTTTCTTTCTGTGCCTTTTCACGATTTTTAAATTAGTTTTTTTAAAGAACTTACTTACTGAGAAAAATATATGTTAGTATATTTTATACTAGTGGATGCCCACCACTTCGTTAGCGTCGATTTTATGGCGCTTGTAATGATACTTCCATATTCCACTCGTTGTGATCAAATCATGCAGCAAGTGGCAGGCAAAGAGAACCTAGTCAAGTCAAGACACTCTATTCAAATTCAAATAATTTTATTCAAAATAAGAAGGTACATGCTTCATTTTTTGAACGTCAAATAATTTACCACCAGTTTACTAAAGTTAATGCCTCAGACCTGAGAAGAACCGGCGCAAGAAACTCAGCGGGACTTATTTTTCTAAAATCAATTTTATACAAATACATATTTAATTATCTGTGACAATGATACTTTTGAAACAGCATTTCATTCCCAAGGCGTGGTATCATTTATAAAATCATTAATTTGGTAATAACCTTTAACACACAAACATCTTTTCATTTTTTTTTAAAATTGTGATATAGAAAATTCTCTGACGTTTTCCTATCCTATTGTAAAAGCGTACACATTGTCCCATGAAAGAATTGCGTATTCGATGCAACCGAGTTACAGGTGCACTAAGAGTAAGCCTATTTCTGGTATTAATATTATGCACATCACCAATTTTGGTAAAACTATTAATGTTTTTTTTAATATACATAACCTTTTTAAAGTATATTGTGATGCAACTGTCAATATATTAATTTCTTTAAACTTTCGCCTTAATGAGTTTTTAGGACCTAATTTATAGATTGCACGAATGACTCACTTCTGCAGGATAAATATTGGTTGAATACCGGCTGCATTACTCCAAGTAAAAATCCCATAGGACATAATACTATGGAAGTAGCTGAAGTAAACAAGTCGAGCCGTTTCTACGTCAGTTAATGATCTAATTTTTTTGACCGCGAAAACTGCGGAGCTAAGTCTATCCATTAATATGGGGTCCCCACTGTAATTTGGAGTCTATGGTGATACCTAGAAATACCGTGGAATCTACAGTATCTACGGGTTCACCATTCAAGAGTACATCGGCTTTAACTTTCGTGTTAGATGTTCTAAAAACAATACATTTAGTTTTTTTACTATTCAATAGTAAGTTATTAACACTAAACCAATGTACTACTTTCGAGAGAGCATTTTACATTTTTTATTTTACTTTTTTTTTAATGCATTTATCTATTATATTTCGTAATTGTATGTAAAAGATATCAGTCATTTCATTTACATTGTCACAATTACTAAATAAGGATTCCCAATCTATGTCTCGAAGAAATTTGTTAATAGATTCATAGTCCGCATTCCTAAAATCTTGCTTTATTATAG
>DWLH01001319.1:0-13386 GCA_018249795.1 Heliconius telesiphe telesiphe
TAATAATAATGTATCAAATGATTCTATTATATAATATATAATCAAAATAAATGAAATAATTTAAATCTTTTAAATATATTATACAATATCTAAAAGACAACTATAGACTGCTAATACGCGTGGGCGTATTGAGGCCTGGGATGCCCTGCCTACAAATATCACTATACTCTATTCAGGGAGCCATGAGATAGAAGGTAAACAAAACAAGCCCTAAAAAGGTTATTTTACGGGTCACGATTGAGGGAGTTGATAAATTTTATAAGAATAACTATGGGAGTAATAAAATGGATGGGAGTAATAAAATAAAATTATATGGTATTATTTACAGTGCTGAAAGCACTGTAAATAATACCATATAACAATGTCTCTAGAACTTATATCTTTAAGACTTATAAGAAATTACCTAAATTATGTTCTTAACTTAATTGTTTATTAACACCTAAACGCAAAATCTGCTTTGGTGTTGCATTTAGGACTTTTTTTTTACATTTCAGTATAATTATAACTGTTTATATAATTTAGAGTTAAAAATATAAATATAATTTATCAAATTTATACATAAATCGTTTTTTTAATATTAGACTATTTGCAACCATTTTTTATTATTTTTATCACGGCACCGTGATTTGGTTTTCAAATGACATCATAAGAACAGTACAGCTAGCTGCTCGAACCGTATATGGGAAACCCTTTGCTACAAAAATCAAACAGAAATAAAATTTGAGAAACTTTGTTTTCTTTGTTTACATTTTGTCTCAAATCCAAATGATAAGACTATAGGAAGCGACGATAATCCTAGCGAAGTTGAGTTAACGTTTAATTATGTATGAAATTGAGTAACGTAAAACTAAAATTAACATAAAATAATATAAAGAAAACTTTAAAATTAGTCAAATGCAAATCACTAAAATATTCCCAAATATTCTCGACCTACTTTAAGATTTTTTTTATGTAAACTTTTGTTATCTATTACAACATTTTGACGCGGCAGTGAACAAGAGTGTTCTGGTGGAGTAAGTAGATTATTTTGTTATTTTGTTTCACACTGTGTGTAGCAGAGTATGCAGAGGGAGTCTAGTGTTAAACACTCCGCTTCCCCACTTTCCGCCGGATTCTGGTGGCATTGCATGTTTAGTTGCGGAATTCAACGCCGCGCTTTGCAAAATTTAAGCATATTAAAATAACTTTATTTATTTAGTAGAAATCAAGTAAGTATATCATGCTAAGAAAACAAAAACACATATTTTATAATAAAAATATTGTATTGTACATAAATATCATTTATTACGGGAATTTATCACATTTTTTATATGATATTATTTTCTAGCCGCTTTACATATCATAAAAAAGTAATATTTCTTCTGAAGTGATATCGTTATAATTATGTAATGTAAATGTCATTATTTAATAATTTAGAATAACACGAAATCGTGACGAATTTTCTTAACGATTAACCGTGTATTTAATGATAATATGTTATTGATAATATTAAAAATCTAAGCATTAGTTATGATATGACCCTTGAAATTATTCAAATATTTTTTTTACAAAAACTAATCCACCAACTTAAAAATAAAAAAAAAATCTATATTGGGTAAATTTTTATATAAATTTAATAATAAATTAGTTATTTTATAGGCTGTTTTGATGTTATATTATTAACATTTATATTGTAAATAATTTTATACACATAAATGATTATTTGTTTTAATGTAAAAAAAAAACTATCTATTTATCTCTTTCTCTATATATAATAAGACAGTAAAAATATTTTGTCTGTACATTTAGTAATTTTGACTGAAATGGATAGAGGGACACTTAAAAAGAATAATAGAAAGCAAAAATATATTTTTTAAATTTCTTGTCTGTCTGTCTGTCTTTCGATTTGTACGATCATATTTTTCTCTGAAAGTACTGAACCGATTTACTTACAAGTTTCACCAATTGCTTTGTTTTAACTCAACTTAATAATTAAAGTTTGTTTCATCAAAATCGGTTCATTAAAAAAAAGTTATCGTCATTTGAATGAACTCAAGGCATTAGTTTTCCTGCAAATGATATATAGCAATCGCGCTGGTAAGATTCTTGGCCAAAGAACGACATTCGAAACGTCTTGGTCATATGACTGTTAATAAAAATATATACTTTGAAGCACTATTATACAATATTTTGTACAATAAAGTAAACAAAATTTAACTGTTAATGGAGATTACCTTCATAAATCATAACAGTTAAGTTTAAGTCGTAATTAATTCAACACAGAGATAAAGAACGATTTGATCTTCAAGGAAATATCAAGTAAATACATAATCCAAAACAACATAAATAAAAATTCTTATAGAAATTACGATAATGTAGTAAAAAAATCACATTAGAAGTCATTGTAGTTATCAATCAATTCTGTTTATTAAATCAATAATCATGTAGTTTAAGCGGGCGAAGCCGTGGGCGAAATTTTTTCTGTTTATTGATTTGTTAAAACACAATGGGAACAAGGGGAAGTAAAAACACTAATAGAATATGAATCTATATTTTTAAAATATTTTTCTGTCTGTTCATACGCACATCTTCTATAATAATAATAATAATTCATTATAATAATTCTTTATTTTTATTTCACAAAGCTTGGTCATAATAAATACACATTTAAAGCAGAGGTGAACAGTAAAAAGCTAATGTGAGAGACTGGTGTCCATACTGGGTATATACCTGTTTTACAGATCACCAGGCACTCACCCATTCATAATTTACAACTACAGTGGTTTCGGATAGAGAAAAATATTAACAGTATAGACCTTAGACTAATCGTTAGTATTTATAATTAATTTAAACTCACATGTTAGTATGTGTGTGAGCAAGGGAGTGAGTGCATGAGGTGTGTGTGTGTGAGCGTGTGAGTGTGTATGTGATTGTGTGAGTATGTAAGCGCGTGAGTATCTATGCATGTGTCTGTATATTATTTAGGAATTAAGAATAAATTTTCAGTTTCATCATAGTTACAGCAGCTATACTACTGGATGGATGTGAATAAAACATTTTCGATGTATAACTGTTAAGTGTTAAGCCTGAGTAAGGTCTAGGCTATATTTAATTTTGAATAATGAATAAAGAAATAATTAAATGTGTCTTTAACAAGAGTTGTAGTGCGTGATGAGCACTTTTTATCCACATGTGTGCCGTGTGATCCCGGCCTAGAATAGGATCATCCTGGTACTATTGGTGTCGTAAGAGGCGACTAAAGTACGTGTGGTAGAGTCACGTCGCCAGCAATGGCAACACGCATGGGCAGTCTCGACCGGATCATTACCACCCCCGGCATTTAAAACCGGCGTAAAGTAGTGGCTTTATGCCACTGCGTTTCGCATCAGGTAATGCCGGGCTCCGGCGCCAAACACACCTTAAAGGCAGGCAACGCACCTGTAGCTCCTCTGGTGTTGCACGGGGTCGTGGGCGGCGATGATCACTTACCATCAGGTGACCCGCACGCTCGTTTGCCTTGCCTTATCCATAAAAAAATATATATATTAAAATTGAAGATCTTGAACATCTCATTATTTCAACTTCACTCGGTATCCCGCATGAAACAGAGGTAATTAGGGTAGGCAGAGATAGTCTCTTTGCTTCGACACCAAAATGAAAAAATGAAAATATTAAATACTCCATTTCCTCGAGTAGGAATCGAATCCTCAAACTGTCGCGTTTACAGTCACACGCTTTTACTCCTGCGCCATGACGCGTCTCTGATGAATAATCATAGCGGTCCAGGTAATTTATAAAAAATCATGAAATGCCGCCTTTCCAAAAGTTGTTAAACGTTATGAGCACTTTCTTTTGACGCATTGAAGTTGAAATTCTAGAACATCTGATAAATAACCTTAACAGTTGAGGTAACCTATAAGAAATAATAAAACGACGCTTTAATAAAAGCTGTTGGGCGTGATGATCACTTTTCATATAAAAATTGGAGATTTGAAATATCTGATCAGCTTCATCATTCTATTCCGCACACAGCAGGGTAGGCATAGGAAACCTAGTATTAAGACATTCCGTTGCCCACTTTCCGCCGAGTTCTGGAGGTACTGCATGTTGACTGGCGAACCTCAACGCCACGCTTTGCCTCGACACCAGAGCAAAGAAATGAATATATAAATGTAAATAAATATTTTATTTCCTCTAGTGAGGAACAACCAGTCGATTTTACAGTCACACTTCGTGCCCCTTGACGACTGGCCTATTACTTTTCTATTCAAAAGGAAAGTGTTCTTAATAAAATACACTAATTGTTTTTTTTTATTATTGTTTATTCTTCCTTAAACTACAGATTTATGGTCCGTACCTTTTGTCATTTTATACATTCATTTTTTTATATATATTTTTCTTTAGACATTGCCTACAACTAGACTTATGTTATTTTATACATATATTTTTATATGTATTTATTTTTATTTATTTTATTTTATTAAATACATTTGTTATTATATGTGTACAATGATCATTGTGGCAATTGGTGAATTCGGAAATGAATTTAAAAATAGCTGGGTAATAGAATAAGTACTTTGACATCTGATATTTAGGCCCATATTTATTTACGCTCTAAGTCTGAGTTCGTTCTTGAGATGCCGTTTTTCATTCATATATATATAATTTATGAATGAAAATGGCATTTCAAGATCTATCTCGAAATTGAGAGCGATGTATAGATACGGGCTTTAATATACTAACCTATTACAAAACGTAAATTAAAATTCAGTTTCGTTTTTATAAGCTTGTCACATCATTTATCTTTCCAGTCCAGTCCAGCTAAGCTGTAAGGTATTACAAAATGCCGGTTTAGAGAAATATGTTCAACATAGTTTAAAAATTAAAGGTCTGGAATATATGATAAAGAGTTATATCTGTTGGGATAAGTTAATTATAAACTATTTATCTACTTTACTTAACTTAACTTCACACTTTATCCCTAGCGGGGTATTCAGAGAGGACGGAGCGCCAAACGCTACGGTCTCTACATTCTTTCGCCTCGTCCACTTTCATCAACCTCTTCATACATGCCCTCCGGGGGGTCCTCATGCTTTTTACGTGACCTTCCTCCAGTATCTTTGATACTGTGTTTTCGAAGGTCAACCGAGGTCTCTCCCTATCTCTTTTAACACTCACTTTTTCATTATAAATCTTTAATGCCATTCTTTCATCACCCATTCGTTCGACGTGCCCGAACCAGCTGAGCAAGTTCTTCTTCATTCTCACCGTTACATCCTCGCTAGTACCTGCCATTCTGTGTATCACTTCATTGCGGATTCGATCAGCTAAGCTGACTCCACGTATCCTACGATGACATCGCATCTCCACCGCATTCATCTTTCTTTCATTCTTCTTCTGTAATACTCACATTTTGATGCCGTATAATAGCGTCGGTACCAACACTGCATAGTGTACGGCTAAACCCGCAGCTGTGCTGACGTTTCGCCGTCTCATCAATGCAGCTAAGGCTTCGTTAACTATGTTACCGGCAGCAATACGCCTTTCCACATCCATCTCGTATCTGCCATCTCTACTGAACATACTTCCCAAATATACCACTTCATTCACTTGTTCTAATATCTTACCATTTACACTGATTTTGCATTCCGTCCTTTCTTTATCTCTTTTAAAAATCAGAACCTTTGTCTTAGACCATTATTGTCACACCCTTCTTTCAGAGTGGTGACCAATGCGTGCAACTCGCATTCTGATGATGCAATAAGCACTGCATCATCTGCGTACAACAGGCAATTTACATTCAGATCACCTACTTTCAATGATGATCTGTGTAAAGAGACTTTACAGCCTGCAGCAAGGATCAGCTCACATTGTACCTGGGTAGTATCTCCCGTAATTTCGTTCTTACAACGCTGTCAAACAGATTTTCCAAGTCCACAAAAGCACAGAAAACTTTTTTGTTAACCGCCAAAAAATTTTCCGTGAATATGCAGAGGGAAAATATCTGATCCATACACCCTCTTCCAGGTCTAAAGCCTCCTTGGGCCTCCCACAACAGCCTTTCAGATCTCTCTTGCATTATTATCGCTAATATTTTAGCATAAACTTTACTACCCAAGCTAATCAAACTGATAGCACTATGGTTTGCGCAGTATATCTGTGAACCTTTGCCTTTATACAAAGGCACGATGATTGCACCTCGCCAATCATCTGGGACCTCCCCTGGTTTCCAGCATAAATTGCACAAAAATCAGAACAAGTCCGAGATGCGTGGCCATATTTAATCATCTCGGCAGTAACTCCATCTGCTCCCGCTGCCTTACCACATTTCAGATTTTATATTGCATTCTCAACTTCTTTTATACTGATTTTGCCATCAGCTACATCAAGACTTAGCGTTTCGCTGTTACTTGAGACTGAGGCGTCATCACATTCATACATCTCCTTGTAATCTCTCAATCGCTGCAAAACGTGTGGTTCTTCCGTTAAAATTTCACCGTCCTTCAAAAGCACTCCTTTCATCGTACAGGTTAGCGAGCAACCTCGAGAAACACTAACTTCTCGCCAGAAAAGCTTCATGTTTTCTCTGAAGTTGTTCGTTAACCTTTCGTCTCTTTCATTCTCTGCTTTTTCACGCTTCATCATTATCAGTACTTTCGTTTGGTGCTTTTGCAGCTTATACTCTTTCTTTTTTATTTCTCTCATACTTTTATCTTTACCTGAGGCTTTATAATCCTACCATGCTTTCTTTTTTCTTTCTACAGCACTTCATCATCCCACCATTCGTCTTCATTCGTTGCTAAAGGCTTTTTTCCCTTTACCGGATACCTCTGTTGCTGCTTTCTTCATACAATCCCTAAGGTTCGGCCAGCATACTTCAATATTTTTAATTCCAGATTCGCTGCTGTATTTTGATATTTCTCTCTAATCGGTGGATCTTGAAGCTTCCAGCTTCTTATGCGATTATTCAACTTGGACTTCGAAGTTTGGACACCTTGTGTAGTTGCACCTAGCAATGACTAGATAGTGGTCTGTTCCCAGCTCAGAACCCCTAAACACTCGCATGTTCATAACTTTGCTTCGAATACGCTGATCTACTAGGAATAAATAGATCATACTTTTCGCTCCCATGTATACATGGGAATTTGGTTGTGGTCAAACATGGTGTTTTCAATACACACGCCACAAACAAATTCCTTCCCTTGCAAATTTCCAATATAAGCTTTCCAGCCTCATTTATTCTCTTGTCACCATACTGACCTAGCACTCCCTCGTAACCACTTCGCGCAGTTCCGACCCATCCGTTCAAATCACCACATATTATTAATTCTTCATTCCCTCTAGCACTATCTACACTCTCAAACGTCCCTGACACTCTTTCCAAAACTCCTCGAGTTCGCCTAATAGAGCTGAGGATACTGGCGCATAGGCCGCTAACAAGAATACTCTTGTTATCCCCAGCTTGAAGCGAATCCGAAGCAGTCTCGGGTTGATCGCCTTGTATTCAACCGTTGCACTAACCAATCAAGAGGACAATAACACACCTACACCTTGACATCCCCGCTCTCTCTGGTACGCCGGCCCAGAAAGCGACCCGACGGCCCGGTAAATCGGTAATGTTATTGCCCTTCCGCTTGGTCTCAGTCACACAGACGACATTCAAATCTCTATCATCCATCACATCTAATAATTCATGCATCTTTTCTTCCATCCCTCCTCTTACATTCCACGTAGCTATGTGTAGTTCCGTTCTCCACCTCTCGCCGTTCCGGACATGGCGTGTTGGGTGGCGGTCCCCAACGCCGCATTCGTCGCCACTTGACACACCAGCGGGGACGCACTGGTGCGCGTCGCCTTGGGGGGACGCCCTATCAGTGCTCTTTTGCGAGTTGCACGTGGCGGATGGAACGTTGCAGCCCTCGTAAGGGTTGGCACTGTTCGCTGCGGGCAAGTCTTCCATCTTGGACGCCCCATTGAAAATTTAGGCCGTCGTAAGGTTTAACTGTGTTGTATTGAGTATGAATAGATATCCACTCAGAGAAATCATTATATTTAAATTGTTTTTATATTCCGCTCCCGTAACACAAAATGTGGTGTTAAGTTACAACCCAATACGAAGTAACTCGAATTTTGGTGGAAAACGGAGAAACGCGTATCTTGACACTATGTTATCTTTATCTTTGCTTGCCACTAGTGTATTATTAAAATTATATGTCAACTTTATAACTTTTTGTTGCATTGCTAAAAGACGTTGCAAAAATAGCAGCAAAATATTTTATATTAATTAGAGTTGTAAATAACTGATGCTGGAAAGATTTTTATCGATGTATTTGGCAAGGTCGTCCCACGTCGGTGCTGCATAAAATTCTATTTCGCATTCATCAGTCAGCCTAAAAGGATGCGCCTTTGCACCTTGAAATTGTTTCAAAATATATTTTTAACAATGCAAACCATTAATTAAGAATTAAGAATATATGTAGTGTAGACGCAAAAGAATTTCCGCAAGACTTGATTTCGTCATAAAAAAACATAAGACTAGATTTATCCGTCATACAGGCCGCCTATAGTGGAGTAGACAGAAGGAACCTGGGAACCTATTGTTAAAATATTTCGTTTTCATTAAGACACGTCTGTTCCCCACTATCCGCGGAATTCTGGAGGCATAGTATGGAATATATAGTTATGAACCTCATATAGTATGGAATATATACTTATGAATGAAGTGAAGCACACTGAAGTGTGTTATTTGGATAATAGAAATAAATAAAGTTTATAAACATTACATATGGTTTTCTAAATAAAATGAATAAGGTAAATTATGTGACAAGCTTATAAAAACGAGGTCGACGAAAATGATTTTAAAAATTTACTTTTGTAATACATTAGTACATTAAGACCCGTATTTATAAACCGCTCTCAATTTTGAGATCGATCTTGAGATACCATTTTATTTGCAAATTATATATCTATGTAAAAAAAAGTAAAAAAAATATATAAAACGGCATCTCAGACTTGAGAGCGATTTTTAAATATGGGCCTAAATATCAGATGTTAAAATACTTATCTAATTACCCAGCTATTTTATTAAATTCATTAATAAATTAATAATAATAAAAATACAAATAATAATAAAATAATTAATAATATAATAAATTTTTATTCATTAATTCATTTTTCATTTTTATTTTTATTTAATTCATTTTCGAATTCACGAATGACATTGTACACATATAATAACAAATGTATTTAATAAATGTAGGAATATATGTATATAATAACAAAAGTCTAGTTCTAGGCAATGTCTAAATAAAAAAATATATTAAAAGATGAATGTATAAGATGACAAAAGATACGGACCATAAGTCTGTAGTGTAAGGAAGAATAAACAATTTTAAAAAAAGCAATTAGTTTATTTTATTAAGAAGACTTTCCTTTTGAATTGAAAAGTAATAAATTTCTCTATAGTATCAACAAAGAATCTGCAGGTCAAGTCATAACTTGAGGTCGGCGGTTGATAAATAATATTTAATGGTAAACATTGCGAGCTGCAGTCTTCCGCATAGTGCGAATACCAGCGCCGCCGCAGTGAGCTAACGCCCTGGTGACAGATAATAGCTTTCAAAGAATATTTATAGTAGACTTATAGTAGGTATATCGTATATATAAAATGAAACATTTGATAAAAGTTTAACTTTTTTATAATTTCGTTTTCTTGGCACTTTATTTTTCTTATTTATACAAATATTTAAATAGACTTCTATAAAGAAAAAAATCTAATAATCAATAACAATCAGTTGCTCTTGCTATATTGTTGTTCTAGGGACATGATGTTATTGAGATGTTACTGATGTATGATCTTCACTTTCCTACATAAATAAAAAGTGAAAGAGATAGAAAGTTAAGAAAAAAATAATCTTTACAGCTTAACTATAGATATTTTTTTTCTTGTATGTATTTTTAGCATTGTGTCGATTTTTTTGTGTCGTTTTTTTCTTTGATTATCCTTATAAAATCTCACTTATATTATACGGTGTGGTTTCTGCATACCGCTTTCACCCCGTCCACTGTCATCAACCTCTTCATACATGCCTTTTGGGGGATTCTCATGCTTTTTACGTGACCTTTCTCCAGTATCTTTGATACAGTGTTTTCGAAGATCAACCGAGATATTCTTGTATTCGACTATTTGGAGAAAGGAGGTAAAAATAAAGACACCTAAGCTACTTCGCACGTAGCTTAGTTCCCCACCCGATACAGATAGAGACGATAATTCTTAGTAATTATCATTGGATAGCGGAAATTTGTAAAAATCGCCGATACAGAGATAAGAATCGCCGATACAGAGATGCTAACAACATAAATAAATTGTAACAAGCGTATAAAAACGTAGCTTGATGAGAACGTATGGCTTAGTGGTCAGAGCGCCTGGTCGGTTTCCAGGAGGCGCGGGTTCGAGTCCCGCTACGGTCAAATTTTTATACATTTTCTAAATAAGTATTTTTCTTTCCTAAGTGTGGAATAACACTTTAAAAATACCGAAATATAGTCAAGGAGGTGTATCTGCGTTCATAATCTTTGCCACCGCCGTGAAACCTGCAGGCCTTCAGGCCGGGCGCGGACGTTTGACGAATCCGATTCATTCGGACCCTGTCCCAAATACCTCAGTAATATTATTCATGTACTTTGTTAAGTATGAACCACTATTCTCCTTATATTGACATCACAAATAAAATGTAGTGCAATTAACGTTGCTTTTACATCATTTTGTTTAAATAATATTTAAGAAGACTAAGTTTTTTTGTTATTTCTTATTCTTTAGTTTTTAAATGATGAAAGGTAATAAATGTAGTTTTTTTAAATTCAATCCACATTGAAGAAATTTAATTTATTATTTAAGAAGTTCAAATATTCCTTAGCCTCAACTTAATATAGTTTTCATTCAGTATTCATTTTTATTATTTCTATTATCTATATCTTATATAGAAATATCAAAAAAGATTTTTCGCAAAGCGAAAGTAAGAACCTAGTGTTAAAACACTGCATGCTTAATGAGATAACATCTCTGGTATTAATACTTATTTAGAAAACGTATAAAAATTTGAACGTAGCGGGACTCGAACCCGCGCCTCCTGGAAACCGACCAGGAGTTCTTTCCAGGAGGCGCGGGTTCGAGTCCCGCTACGTTCAAATTTTTATACGTTTTCTAAATAAGTATTTTTCTTTAGTAAGTGTGGAATAACACTTTAAAAATGTTTAAAAATATCTCTGGTATTAATATAGTTGACCGCTGTATGTATCTGGGTTCTGCAGCGACAACGATAGTAGCTGTGTCCCCGAGATAAAAAGGCTGAACGCCGCACCTTGGCTAATAGACCAGAGAAATATAACTAAATTAAAAGGTACCCTATCCTTCTGTTCAGTTTCGTTCAGTTTTTTTATTATGTCATTTCGAGAGTGCCAGTTGGGCACAAAATCACTTCGCCAATGTCACGTTGTATGGAAAACATATGAAAGAGGTTATACGATATCATCATGTTTTCATTTATGTATATAAGGTTTTTTTTTGTTAAAGATTTTTTCCGTACTTTTCGTATAATAATTTAATTATAAGTATTTTGAGATTATCTCAAATTCATTGAGTAATAAAAAAGTCAATCATTTTTGGATTGGATTTGAAATATTATTGAGTAAAATTATTAAGTATCATTTTGAACCGTAGAAAGCTAGCTATACGGCTACTATGTAAATAAAAATATATTTAACTTTATCGATTCTAATAAAAAAAAACTGGTAGTTCTTTTCACATACCCACTTTATGAATTTAATTGAACGACTTCAAATATTGATTTTAATTTGTATTCCGACGTTTAATTTCAGTACTGATCGTTCATGTCAAATTACCCACTTAAAATATTATTTCTGTTGTACGTATATAAATAATAATTCTAGTGTGCTTCCATACATACCTATAACCTTAAAATCTATGAATCTATGAAAATAACAATGAGGCCGTCGTGGCGCAGGGGCACAAGGATGTGACTGCAACGCAATCGCTGTGGGTTCCATTCCCAATCGGGGGGAATAATATTTTCATTCAATATTTTAATTTCTTCGCTCTGGCACCAAGGCCAAAACCCGCGGTTTAGTTTCGCCGCTCAAGATGTAATGCCTCGAAAAATCAGCTTATAGTGGGGAACGGTCTGTCGTAAGTTACGACAGCCGACAGTCGTCACACTAGGTTCCCTCTCCTTACCCTGTTATATGCGAGATACGGCGTGAAGCTGAAAAAAAAGACATAGTAAGCAAGTGTAGATATTGTTATTGCGACAGAATTTCTAATAATCACTTACGGTGTTATTATGAAATTATCGCATTCTTCGTATCAATTGTCCAATGTCGTGATTACCCTAATTACATTAAGTCATTTACCACGTGACAGATTTCTCTAAAACTGCACGTTATAGTTATAACGCTTATATAACGATTACTAGTTGTTTAGCTAAATTAATAGTTTCCAATAATTTAATTAAATAATTAGATAAGCAAGAAAAAAATGTAATTACATAATATATTTTTTTATTAGTATATGTTTTATGTACTCTTTTTTTTATAAAAAAAAATAATAGGCATATATTGTATATCTACTTTGAATAAGCCACTATAACTTATTACCACTATACAAACTCACTTTTTAATGAAAACAATGACTGAAATATTTTCTAATCACATATTCACTTGTGGCATGAGAACTTCTTTTGCCCACTGTATACATAATATTACAATATAATATTTTTTCCTGTTAATTAGTAACAACAGCGGCTGCGGATTTCTCCAAACATAGATATGAATTATTCTTAAACAATTAAGAATTTAATGAAATTTACTTTTATAGATTTACAGGTACTTACATTACATTTCATTTGAGGCCGGTCGTGGCGCAGAGGCACAAAGCGTGACTGTAAAATCGACTGGTTGTGGGTTCGATCGCCATTCGAGGAAGTGAAATATTTATTTCTTCGCTCTGGTGTCGAGGCAAAGCGCGGCGTTGAGTTCCGCCACTCAGCACGCAATGCCCCCAGAATTCATCGGAAAGTGGGGAACGGAGTGTCTTAACACTAGGTTCCCTCTGCCTGCTGCGTGCGGGATACAGCGTGAAGCTGATTTTTAATTTAATGGTTTTTTCACATTTCATAGTTTATTGTTTCTAGCCTTCTAACTATATTGACAAAACAACCGCTATCCAGCTAGCATCTCCTTCCGTGTTTTGTAAGGCTTTTGTTCCGATTGTGTAATTCGTGAGAATTTATTATTATTATAATAGGATATGAATAAAAACGTCTAGTTCTAAAGGTAAATATAGTTATATAATTGTTAGGCTGAATTTAAGCATACGTTTGCATAACTACA
>DWLH01001320.1:0-13385 GCA_018249795.1 Heliconius telesiphe telesiphe
GCTTCTGTTACTACAGTCTTAACTTTACACTACCAGCCAGAAATGAGGCTGTACGAGACTCAATGAAAAGATCATTTACCTTATTAGTACCTAACCCTAAAGATAACGATAAAATAAACTAAAAAGATAAAAAAATCTTTAGGTTCTTTATTTATTTGTTTAAAAAAAAATCATGATCACAAATAACATAATTACCTTAATAAATTATAATTGAGAAAGGATATTTTGAATTCTTTAATATAATAATGATGAAATAAAATACTTTTGAGGTCAGTCGTGGCGCAGGGCCACAAAGTATGACTGTAAAAGAGGCTGGTTGTGGGTTCGATCCCCACTCGAGGAAATTAAATATTTATTTAAATTTATACTTCCGTTTCTTCGCTCTGGTGTCTAGACAAAGCGCGGCGTTGAGTTCCGCCACTCAACACGCAATGCCTCTAGAATTAGGGGGGAACTCTCTGATGCTTTCGTTTTGTCAAGATTTTACTTTGTACATTATTTCAAATCATTGTATTTAGAAAATATTTGCACTATACATAATAAATATTTGCACAAGGCAAATGATTATAATAATATCAATACTAGTCAATTGAAACGTTATTTTACTGTAAATAATTTCGGTAACGTGTTGCAGCTTTGACCATAAAAAAAAAATAAGACATAGAAATTAATTTATTATTATTAAAATACGCAATATAAAAATGTTTATTATTAACCAATTATTTGAATACCAAAACAGAATGTGATTTTAGAATTAAAAGGCATTTAATTTGAATTATTTTAATTATTTTTGTTTTATTTGTAAGTGTAATTGAATAATGAAATATTTACAGATCAATAGATCTTTTTTAAATATGGGGACCTGTAAATTTACCAATACACAGAAGATATGTACAATGTTTCGAAATCAATGCAGTTAAATAAATTTTCGGGAATTTTATTTAAAAATTTGGTACATTCGAAACTTTGCATTACCCTTTCGACATAAGTTCTTACACTGGCAATATTATATGTTTCTTGTGTTTCTTCTCTGGAAAATTCACTCTTATTTTGAAGGAAGGGATAACAATCTTCATCTATTTTCCACTTCGATCTATAACTGTTGTTATTTCTGGAAAACCTTTATCAGCTAAAACAATATCATTGCTGATGGTTTTAATAGTAATTATTGCTCATTATTACAGATAGATGAAAACCCAGTAAAAACATTTTTTTCTGTTGAAGTTGCCACATCTGTGTGTGTTTTATGAGGGGTATTACATATTTTGTTCTTAATTTTTTTGTCATTTTTAATATAAATAGTTGAGTTGTCTTTTTCCGTTTGTACTTCATCATCACATACTTGGCTATAAATACATCTATTACATGTAAATGTATTTCTTGCATTGTAGAATTTATCATTTTTCTTGACTTAATAAAACGATAAGTCGAACCTTTTTGCTTTGACATTCACAGGTGGCAAAGCTTACATTTTTTCTACTTTCGGCCATCATGAGCGCTGCGAGCGATTATGATATCCCCACCTAGTACTTCGAACCCTGCCAATAAGCGATCTCTTCCAGGCAACTTTAAAGTGTAGCATGGCAGTTCTCCAAAACGTACAAATTTCAATTTTCTTGTGTTTACTCATTAAAAGTAAATTATTTTAAAAAGATTAATATCATATTAAATACTTTACTAAATAATAAACAAGTAAATACTTATTTAGAAAACGTATAAAAATTTGAACGTAGCGGGACTCGAACCCGCGCCTCCTGGAAACCGACCAGGCGCTTTGACCACTTAGCCATAAGTTCTCGCCAAGCTACGTCGAAATTCTTATACGCTTGTTACAACTTATTTATGTTGTTAGCATGTTCGAGTCCCGCTACGTTCAAATTTTTATACGTTTTCTAAATAAGTATTTATCTTTCCTAAGTGTGGATTAACACTTTAAAAATGTTTAAAAATAAACAAGTAGTCTAGACAAGTTTAATGATTTGGTGTATACAAAAATATAATTAAGATTTAAGATTTAAGATTAAGAAAAAACCTTCAAAAAATTTAATATTTTACGTGGAGATTTGGTATATTCTTAGCTAATTTCTTATCAAATATATTCGTAATTAAACTTTATTAATTTTATTTGCTATTTACAATGAAATAAGTACATACTTAAAGTTTTTAATAATAAAACGTGCTTATAATTCAGGTGCAGCTACACAAAAATCTATCGCAAAAAAAGTTTATAAAAATAAGGTTGACCTTCGAAAATACAGCATCAAAGATACTGGGAGGAAGGTCACGTAAAAAGCATAAGGACGCCCAAGAGGGCATGTATGAAAAGTTGATGATAGTGGACGAAGTGAAAGACGTTTGGCGTTCTGTTCTCTCTGACTTTCCCACTAGTAATACAGCGTGAAGCTAAATAAGTAAATATTTAATTTCAATTCTGTTGTAAATAATCATTTTTGGTACCACAGCATCATTTTCGTTCAGTTGCTTATCATTATTCTACACTAATGGTCATTGTCCGTATTAACTCATTTAAAAAAAAATTAAAATAAATAGGGGTTGTTCATAGATGCTACTTCAATAAACGTGCATTAACCCATCCGTGAGTAACCTCTTGGAAATATGTCTAAGATTCAGGATTATATCCTGAAATCAGACCCCTTCATCTACTCTAAAAGCTAATAAAATCATTGTCTTCTACCAGCGTCATTGCCATCTTTTACAATTTTCCTGGCAATGACGTCGCAATCAATGATATTTTTACATAAAACACGTTGGAACTTTATCAAAAACTCATTCAAAGTACATGAAATGTGCTAGTTACAAATTTTGTTCAAAATGTCAATATAAGTATATATTAACGATTGCCGAAACATTTTTAATCTAAAGGTAGTAAATAAAGATATCAATGACGATTGATTTGCTAAAATTAGGAGAATCCAATTTAAGACTTATTTCTGAAATTAAAGCTCTGCATGCTAACATTATTATAACCCAAAATAAACAGTACGTTAGATAACGTTTTTTCGTGGCAATGTTTAAAATAAAAGCTCGCTCGATCAATGACCTTATTTTTATAAACTTTTTTTGCGATCGATGTCTGTGTAGCTGCACCTAAATTATAAGCACGTTTTATTATTAAAAACTTTAAGTATGTACTTATTTCATTGAAAATAGCAAATAAAATTAATATAGTTTAATTACGAATATTTTTAATAAGAAATTAGCTAAGAATACACCAAATCTCCACGTAAAATGTAAAATTTTTTGAAGGTTTTTTCTTAAAATATATTTTTGTATACACCAAATCATTAAACTTGTCTAGACTACTTGTTTATTATTTAGTAAAGCATTAAATATAATATTCATCTTTTTAAAATAATTTACTTTTATTGAGTAAACACAAGAAAATTGAAATTAGTACGTTTTGGAGAACTACCATGTAGTCGCTGAGATTTAAATCATTCAACATCAATTTTATATATATTAGATGTTGGAACTAAAATATATGTTTAATTATAATAAATAAGAAAAAAAACTATAAAAATATACTAGTACATAAAAAATAATGAATACATAAAATATATCTAATTTAAAATATAAATAGATGAAATAAGCAAATATCTTAATACTTTGCATCGTACAATTTACTCACCCACCGGTTGCAAGGAAAGAGATACAACACTTTATGACAAAAATCATTAAAAAAATAAATAAAAAGAAATCACACACAATAACAATTTAAATAAAAAAATAGGAAAGAAAAGAGAAAAGATAACCAATTAAGTGTTAATCTGAATACATATAAAAATACCACAAAAAAGTAATAAAAAAACTGACCTATATAAGCATTTAGATTTTTTTTTTCACAGTGAAATAGCATTACAAAATAATATACATGTATATACGAGTATATGCTATAAGTTATAGCATACAACAATAACAAATCTACTTACTTTATTACTTACTGTTTGTGGGATACAGCATGAAGCTGATTTAATATTTTTTTTATGTGCTATTTAAACTAGGCTTATAACTAGAGATAATTATCCAGATATTTAATTCCTAAGAGAGTAGGAAACGGTGTAGAAAAGGCTACTTTTTCTACAAAGTAAACCTAATATTACCTATTAAAATTTAACTATGTTTACTTAAAATTCTTTTTTTGTTATAATCTATAATCTACACTTATAATAAATCTGTAGAAAAGTCGTTTCTGTACATTGAAAATATTTAAAAAAAAAATAGCCAGGGTGTTAAAGGATAACTAACAGAATCCATTTTCAACATTTTTGGAATTTTTGTTTGTTTGTCTGTTTGACCGTTTATCTGTTTGTCTGTTTATGTGAACACGTATAACGTAAAAAGTATACAATAAAGTTAGGCAACTTTTATATATAAAAATTACAAGTAAATCAGAGTAACTTTTAGTGTTTATTTCATTGTAATCGCTTCACTCTATCAAAAGATATAAGTATTTAAGTTTTCAAGAAGTTTTATTTGAGATAGTAGAAATCGATACAACTAACGCTATCTATTGACACAAATAGTAGGTACTAACGAATCTTGATAACGCATAAAACATTCTGTAGAATTGAACTCTAATTACGACTTGAGGAATATTAATCATTTTAATACTTTAGCACAACATCGTTTTCGGTTAATATAATTTTATGTTAGGTGAAATTTAACATAAAAACATTTTAAACTGTCCTTAATTTTAAATCTTAAATAGATGGCGCTGTGCATAAAAGACTTTATATTTTTATAGTTTCGAAAGGTTACCGCTACACTCTATCAAAAAATGATGTATTTAAAGTTTTTAAAATTTTTATATTTGAAAAAAAAATAGAAACATACGCGATATCTATTGACAACATATGATAATGAATGTTGATAACGCATAAAACATATTGTTGAGTTATTATTTGTTAAACGTTAATTACGTCGTGTAAGTGTAATCTATACTTAACATAAACATAGTAGTATTTTTCTAACAATGTTCGAATGGTTACAGTTCAATTGTAAGTCCAATAGATGGCGCTGTGCATAAACCGTCGTTTTCTGAATCACGCTGGCAAGATTCTGGGCAAAAGAGTGACTTTAGAAACGTCTTATTAATATGATCCAGCCCGGTGACCCTGTCAAGACCTTTCCAGGTCAACAGCATTAAGCCAATTCGAAAAATATATATATATATATATATATATATATATATATATATATATATATATATGACTGTTGATAAATATACGTATTTTTAAAGTACAATTCTTCATAGTACTAACTGCAAAGTAAACTAAATTGAATTGTTGGTGAAGATTACCTTCGTAACAGTCTAGCTTAATTCGTAATTATTTAACACAGTGATAAAGAATGACTTAATATTCAAAGAAATATTTTGAATAGGTTCTTCAGTCCGTTCGTTCGTTTCTGTTATTAATATTTTTTTAAGGAACGTATAAAAAAAATAACTTTTGGGAGCAACCTCTAAAAAATTGTAGCTCAAGAAAAAAATGCTCTGACACTGTTTATAAAAATATCCCGCAGTATTATTTCATAACTTACAAGCGACACGCACCGACATTGGACTATTACACCTGTATGTTGCATGTATGTATGTGCCAAGGGTATTTTAGGGTACATACCTCCAAATCCTTATAAGATAACTTTGTTGTTTGTTTGTCTATCCGTCTGTCAAGACTATTTTGTACAAGATCGGTTAAAGGTTGGATACCTCAATGTTCAAGTCTATATTCCCTTAGAGCACAAAAGATCTTCATCGCAATCAAATGATGAAATATGAGGGTTTATGCTTCGTTTTTTGTCGCATTTTCTATCATAACTATAGGGTACTTCCCATTGACATACAATTACAAAATTTGTTAAGAAGTTAAAACTTACGGCACGTATAAAGGAAAATTCCAAAATTATTTTTCTAAAATTGCCTACTTATTGTATTTTAATCTGTACTTAATTTGATACAAAATGACAACTTAATTAGTTAATCTTTTGGTGTATCTCCATTCATGAAACTGGTACAAAACTCTCGGGTCATGAGTACGACTTGAACTTGACCGAAAATGTTGATTATTTTATAGATTATATAAAAATGCCTAAAAACGTGCTTTCTATGTATATTTTGTATACCAATTATATATTTAACTAATAATATATGTTACTAATTTAAAAACTATACAGGAGCTAATATAAGTTATTTTACAAAGAATAACGTGAATGCTTATCCAAATCAATTAATTAATAATTAAGGCTGTTTGTAATATCTATATATATTTCTTAAATGAATAATCATGTAATTCAAGCGGACAAAGCCGCGAGCAGGCCGCTAGTTACCTAATAAAATAACGGGCGAGTGAGTTCTAATGATACCAAAAATTTGACCTTGACAGACGGACAGACAGACAAGATAGTAATCGTATAATCGTTATAACTTTAGAAAAAAAGATCTTAAATAAGTATCAAGCTGAAATTAATATCAAAAATCCCTTTAACCACTCAAATTGAAACTACGGAACCCTCGATCGACAATCGCGGCGAAGCGAGAAGAGGAAGAAAATAATATCTGTCAAGTAAGATTTGAACCCATAACCGCCGCGTTCAAAATCAACTAAATGCATAAAAATTTTCAAGTGTTATGTGAAATCACATTCATAAAATGCTCTTTTAAAATGACCTAAGAGTAATCATGCCAAGTACATATTTTCGTTTGTGAAATTAAAACTATTTTCATACGATCGTCAAATGTTTTGCGACGCAAATAGATGTTACCTTGATGTTATCTCAGTGTTTCTTTTTATAATCTGATCTAAAAGTTAGATGTTTCAAGGACATATTATGCTATTTGAAATCATAACTTCGGAAAAACAAATAAAATAATGAAATATTCTATAATTTTTTTAATAATATTAAGAGAAAGAAGGCGCTTTGTTTAACCAAACAATGAAAATAAGTTTTCCTTTTTTTATATGTATCAATATTTCCTCCAAGGTATATTAATCTCTTACCAGTTTGTTTGCTGAGACGCGTACCAACTGTAATTTTTATTTGTTTAAATTATATACGGAAACGAAAATTCAAAATTAAAAAAATCAGCCATGCTCGAGAATGTCGACATAACGTTGTTTTTTTTACAACACTGTAGCCCTCCCCCATTACGTATTAACGTCACTCTCAAATTCAGATTAGTGGATATATACATGATTTAGCATGTAACTAGCTCGCTCTACCTTAATCTGACGCGCTCGAGAATTTCAGATGATCATGTTTGTTTACTAAACTTGATCCTTTATTCTAGACGGGTGGCCATATATATGGGGCTCATATTTGGTGGAAGTTCTGAGGCGACTACTAGTATCTTTATCTGCCGCGCTTTAGTAAATCCTGAAGTCCCCGCTTCGGCTCCCCTATCATATAGGTTATTTCTCAGTATAAAGCCATCAACAACTCGTCTATGATTATATTAATAGCAATTTGTGTCAAATTACAAACCTAATGGATGTACTTGTTGCGTATATAAGCGGCTTGTAACTAAAATTAGATTTATGTTTTTATAGTTATATATATATATATATATATATATATATATATATATATATATATATATATATATATATATATATATATATATATATATATATATATATATATATATATATAATATATATATAAAAAAATATAAATAATTTTTAAAATATATATATATATATATATATATATATATATATATATATATATATATATATATATATATAAATATATATATATATATATATATATATATATATATATATATATATATATATATATATATATACAGTATATCTATAAAAACATAAATCTAATTTTCAAAATGTATATATTTATATATATATATATATATATATATATATATATATATAAATATATATATCAGCTTTAGGTCCAGGATTGGGCTCGTCACGCAGGGGCACAATTACAGTGCGATTGGTAGTTCGACTGGTTGTGATTTCGATACCCACTCGAGTATATTAAATATTTAACTTTCATTTCTTTGCTCTGGTAATGAGGCAAAGCGCGGCGTTTAACATTGGGTTCCCAGATTCCCTCTGCCTACCCTGCGGAGGTTGCGGGATGCAGCGTTTTATTAATGTTTTATTGACCACATTTATTTTAACGAAGGGCAAATTACTTAAAATAAAAAAGTTAACAGGCGGACAAATTCGTTTAATAAAATATATGTACTTACTGTGGATTTTATTCTTATCAGAAATATTTCCAATAACATTAGGAACGCTATCGATTTTCATTAAAGCATTCCTGAAGGAAAATGCCGAAGTGGTCGGGTCTTAATGGCATGACACTTGAGGATCCTCTATTGTATAAGTATATGAAGATTTTTTTTCTAATATTTTTAAAGTGTTATTCCGCACACTTAGGAAAGAAAAATACTTCCTTATTTAGAAAACGTATAATAATTTGAACGTAGCGTCCTGGAAACCGACCAGGCGCTCTGACCACTAAGCCATACGTTCTCGAGAACCGAAGAGAGTCGGTTTTCAGGAGGCGCGGGTACGAGTCCCGCTACGTTCAAATACGTAAATATGTTGTTCAAATACGTTTCCTAAATAAGTATTATATGAAGAATATTATTGTAGGCATAAAATATAGAGCCCGTCGTGGTGCAGGGACTCCATTGTGCGACTGTGAAGGCAACGGATTTGATTCCCATGCGGGCAACAATATTTAATTCTTGAGGCATTGCGTGTTGTTGCGTGCGATTTGTAAGGATAATGTAATCTTGGAATTTGAGTAGTTTTCACTAACTTCTCGCTCCATGATAAAATTATACGAACTTAAATATAAATATCTACGTACGTGAAGCAAAAACTTTGGACCCCTATTTACGAAAATTGCACGGACGTAGGAGTAAGAAATTTGGACCACTTATAGTTTATATGTAGGAGAAGTGCAGAATGCTAATATATTTTTTAAATAATGCATTGCATTTTAATTATGACATTAAATTAATAAAATAAGTAAAACACACACTACCATAAATTTGACAATATACATTTTTGTATAAAGTGACATACACGTTGTTATAGCAACGCGTATTATACACGTCAATTGGTTCTCTAGTATTTATAAATATGCCTTGTAGTTTTATTAAGTAAACAATATGAGTTTGTGATAAATTGCTATTAACATTTTAACAGGCGATATTTTCTATAATTTTATTATTTGTAAAAATATATAGGAGCCGGTCGTGGTGCAGTTGTGAGCTCGATCCCCACGTGAAGAATTAAAATATTTATTTTAACTAATTAAACTAAAATTTTTATTTCTGCGTTCTGGTGTCGAGACAAAGCGCGGCGTTGTGTTCCTCCATACAACACAACGAAAGTGGGTGACGGAGTGTCCTAACACTAGGTGCCCTCTGCCTGCTGTGTGGGGGATATAGGGTGAAGCTGTTTTTTTTTTTTGTAAAAATATATATAACATGATAATAGAAAAAATATCAATCCCATAAGTGTATTTATCTTGTTTTATACAACTTCAATAGTAATTATAAGTTTAAGGCATTACACACATTTAAAAATTGCTTTATTTTTGAAAGTCGTCGTTTAGCGTATTTTAAAACCATACGTCGATTGAGTAAAAGAAATTTTATTTGTAACCTTTTTTGAATTTCAACTTGGATTTTCTGTGCTTTGAAAATCTCTTGCATATGTACTTATGTATTACCTATCGCTATAGTCATTGTATCTGTTTTGTGCATATATGTAAGTTTATAAATGTATCTCTATATAAATATGTATATATATGATATCTATGTATGTATTTATGTATGAATAGTGTGTGTACTTTTTTTATTTTTTTTTATTTATTTATTTATTATTATTTTTTTTTATGATATAATAAATAACAAAAATATCTTTATGCTAAGTTATCCGCCAACAATGTTCTCTTAATATTAGTTTCCATAAATAAAAGGTTGCCTGTAAGAGATCACTTATAGTGATAAGGCCGCCTGTGCACTGTGTTAAAATTACAAATTTTATTGAATTTATATATTATCTCTATGCAATAAAGTGTTTTTGATTTGATTTGATTTGATTTGATTTGATTTGATTTGATTTGATTTGATTTGATTTGATTTGATTTGATTTGATTTATGTATGCATTGATTGTAACGCTGCCATAAAATCTTTTTTAATTTTCAGCAATTCTTTTGTTTGTTATATTTTAAAATATTATAATATGTTTGTGTTACAAATAAAAACCACTATAAATTATTAGATCAAAATACTTTATTAGTTATGAAGTCCTTTATAACCAAATTATGACCAAAATTATGTTTAGATAATTAAATTTTAAGTGACGCCATCCTGTCGCGATCGTGCCTATCAAATACGCTATAGCTAGTCTAAATGTAATACTATAGTGATAGGTCAGATTCCTACTCATAGCAATATTCTTAATAAAGTTTTCTCTTATATCCGATGTGATAATACGAAAAGAATTAGTGGAAATTAAAATAGTGTCTTGTCACTTGGTTATTCCTGCCTAACCTGTTAAATATTTCTTCCTGCGTACAAGAAAATAAGAAATGGAATTATTTCTGTTCCAGATAAAATGGAGCAGGCAGAGCAGGTGCGTTGCTCTTCCAGCGAGAGTGACAACTTCGAGAAGATAGATTCGGAGGAGGTCCAGCGTGAAGGCAGTGTACGTAGTTTTATTGAAATAAAAATCATGAAATATCTTTAATATAGAGCGGAATAAGTCGTCTTTAAATTGAATTATTCAAATATATTAAAATAAAAATTAAAATCAATAAATATAGTAGTATGTAGTTGAGGCCAGTCGTTGCATTGTTAGAGGTACAAGCGTCCGGTTGTAAACCCGACAGTTTGTGGGTTCGATTTCAACATGAGGAAATTAAATATTTAATATGTTCTAACGAGGCGAAGACCCCCACTGAATTCCCCCACATATGGCATAACTCGCAATGCCTAGAAAATTCTGAGGAAACGGAAATATCTTAGTGAGAACGAAGTATTTTTAACACCAGCTTCCCAGGTTCCATCTGTCTACCCGTCTATGCGCGGAATATAGCGTGAAGTAAAAAAAAAGAAATATAGTAAATTACAGACTCTATTATATTGCTCCAGGTTACTTGTGAAAACCCCGGTTTCGAGTTTTCTAAACGTTGTTTTATTTATTTTATTTTTTTAAGTAAATAAATGGGTAGTTATTAGGGGTCCGAATAAGCATAATTACAACCACCTTCCCCACTGCGTGTACATTATCCTTTTAATTTGAATGCAAAAATCACTATTTTCAATTACAGAAAGAAGACCCTCATTTCATCTTAGGGGACGAAGGCTCAGATGTACCACAAGAGGATGAAGGTCCCGCCCATGAGGGAGGTGACTCGTTCCCCAACGCTCCCCCACCTAATATACGACCGAAATTGACTTTAGCCCAGCAGCTAGCTTTGGCTGAGAAGAGAAGTAAACTTAGGTGTGTACATTTTTTTTATATTCTTTTTTACGGATGGCACATGGAAGTGTAGAATGATATAAACTTAAACTACATTATTTAATTTATTTTTTAGAAACACAATATTAATATATATATATATATATATATATATATATATATATATATATATATATATATATATATATATATATATATATATATAAAAGTGTAAATACGCGTATATCTTGGGAGGCAGAAATAGCCTAGTGTTAAGACACTCCCTTGTCCCAATTTCTACACATTTTACGTAATGGTTGGTAAACTCAAAGGCGTTTTTTTTTTACTGCACAAAAGAAAAGAAAATAATTAAAAATACTTATAAGAGCGAGAAACCGATCCAAAATGACGTAGTTTAGAAACAGTAAAAGGCCACATCCATATCTAGATACATATAATAAAAATGTTATTGGTGGCATTTAATAACATAATTGGTGGCATTTAATAAAAGAACCGAAAACAATGATTTTTAAAAATTTTGTTTGTTTGTCTGTGCGTTTGTTCACGGTAATCTCAGAAACGCCTTAATTGCAGTTTTTACTATTATATTTCGGCAAACTTAACATTCAGTGTTTGTTTTATTTAAATCAGATGAAAATTTTTAAAAATATATTAATATAAATAATTGCATGCGACAATAGTGTATGGATATTGTTTATAAAATGATAATGTTCTTACATGACGAAAGAAATTTAGATGAGAGAAAAATAATTGTAGTACAAGCGGGCGAAGCTCATTAGAAAATATTAAGAAGGTTGCTAGTAAACTAATAAATGTAAATTTAAAATGACCGGAGACCGGAGTGCCTTACCATTAAGTTCTCTCTGTCTTCCCTGCTATATGTAGATGATAAGAAGATAAAAATATATTAAAACGTATTTGTATCAATTATAAATTCATTTGAGGTTGTCATATACCTCCAACCTTAACTTATGTAATATTACCAACCCGCGCGGCTTCGCCCGCTTGAACTATACTAAAATAAATAAATCAGCTTCACGTTGTATCCCGCACACAGCGGGGTATGCAGAAAGAACCGCGCTTTCCCTCGACACCACAGCGAAGAAATGAAAATTTTAAATAAATTTAAATAAATATTTAATTTCCTCAAGTGGGGATCAAACCCATAACCAGTAGCGTTTACAGTCACACTTTGTGTCTTTGCGCCACGACTGGCCTAAAAGTAACTAAAGAAAACTCTTAATATTAAAAATAATAAAGCCCCCACGTTCATCCCAAGACCCTCACCTCAATATGATCTAGTATATAGTAAGTATCTGTATGAAATTTTATCACAATTGGATCAGCGGTTTGGCCGTGATTGCCTCATAGACAAACAGACAGAGCTACTTTCGAACTTATAGTGTACGTATTGCTATATATTTGCAAGCAAGCTCATGCCTTGAGCTCATTCAAATTACGATGTATTTTTTTAATGAACCGATTTTAATGAAACAAACTGTAAATGTTTTGCTGAGTTAAAACACAACAATTGGTGAAAGTTTTAAGTAAGTCGGTTTAGTACTTTCGAAGATAAGCGTGATCATACATTCAGACTGACAGATAGACAAATTAAAAACATTTTTTTGCTTTCTATAATTTTTTAAGTGTCCCTCTAGCCGTTTCAGTGCAAAATACTTAATGTACAGACAAAATATTTTTACTGTTTTATTATATGTAAAGATTAGCGGCTACGCCCGCTTGAACTATAACATAACTTATTTTATTTAAGTGTATTTAAGGAAAATTGGTTGGTTATTTTAGTATGGTTATCTATATTGTTATACACAAAATAAATCATAATTTAAAGTTACGGTTACTCATCAAATGTTTCAGATCTCCGATTCTTA
>DWLH01001321.1:0-13376 GCA_018249795.1 Heliconius telesiphe telesiphe
GCTAAAAATATATATATAAATATAATATATACAAATGAATAGTAAATATACATAATGACACAATGCCTAATCTTAAACTTTTTTAACCAAAATAATGAAAACGGGATACTCTGCAAGTATCACTTTATTTATAAAACTTTTAGGAAGCTCGTTACCCGTCGATCATCATTTACACTTTCGGTAAAATTTTAAAAGAAACCTTTTAACGCGGAGCAAAACTTTTCGGCCGCAGTTTTTTAAGTAATCAAGCTCTTTTGTTAATTGGAGATGATCCTTTTTTTGCGAAAATGGAATTAAATAATACATTGAGTGATTGTAAACGCGATTGGTTGTGATTCGATTCCCATTCGAGAAAATGAAATATTTACTTAGATTTATATTTTCATTTATTCACTCTGGTGTCGAAGCTAAGCGCGGCGTTGAGTTCCGCCACTCAACACACTAAGTTCCCTCTGCCCACCCTGCTGTGTGCGGGATACAGCGTGAAGCTGATTTTATTTGATTTATTTTATTTTTATTAAGATATTGATGAGCGTTGGAGCTCAACGCCGTGCTTTGTCTATCTTTGGATGAACTATGAATTATTATTAAATGTTTTAAAAAAGAACTTCCTAAGACGACCTATATAACTTCATTTATATAAAAAGTTTTAAAACACAATGCAAACAAAATAATGATATCTCGCGTTACTAATCAACTAAAGCCGCCTAAAAAGGGTGAGTGGATATTTATTCTTCATACTTTATCTTATCTTAAAAAGGGATAAAGAAATGGATATTATGTTTTTATACTCATTAAATAAACTCTTAACTAAAATAAAGACAGCTTTGATAAAGTCTATGTTATGTTTTAATTACATAGAACTTTTAACGCGGATATCGTGTGTGTAGGAACTTTTTGAAGGGATAATTGTGTATTTATTTAAAAAACATATAAAGATTTGAACGTAGCGGAATTTGAACCCGCGCCTCTTTGAAGCCGTCCACGAGGACCATGAGTTTTCCTTTCCTAAGTATGGAATAACATTAAAGAAATGTAATATGTATCTATTTGTTTATTTGTATAATCTAAATGCATACTGACAAGCCAGAACTCCAGAGATCAACGCACAAACTAATCTGGGTGAAGTGAAGAACGGAGTGACTCAGTACTACATTCTCACCATTTCCTTTATTTATCAACAAAACATCAAACTTTTTATCTGTCCTAAATCGAAATCAAACCCAAACCCGTGACGTCATATGAATAGTTCGAGATAACATAGTTAAAACAAATAATATGTTTCCATACGAATGGTTCTCAATAAATCACGAGAACTTTACTTATAAGTCTATTGGAGTGGAATACGTAACAATGATCTAATTTTCAAACCTTGTAAATCATTATCCTACACGGATTGTAGTACAGGAGCTAGCTGACAAATGTCTCTTATATTGTATTATAGAAATTTAGGGCACTAAAAGGTGATTGGATTGATGAAGTGGAAAAACCTTTTACTGATTTGTAGTTTACGCAAACGAAGTTGCAAGCGGCCACTAGTTATTAAATATTATATTATTTATATTAAATACTTTTTAGCGCTATTTGTAAGTGTCAACGTATATAACTACATACAATTTCTCTTACAGGGTGGGTTATTTTTTTCTATTTTTGCGAGGGCTATTTGGACTTCATATGAATAATCTAGTCACCAATTTGATGATTAATAGTTTATCTATACATACATCAAATATATTGTGAAGGTAAATACTATAAATTTAAACTTATATTAAATCAAACAATCAAGGCTATCGTAGCCCAGTGGGAAAGCACATGACAGTTAACGCGTTGGTTGTGAGTTTAATTTCCACTCAGGATAGATATTTTACTCAATTCTTCGTTCTGGTATACAAAACGAGGCGTTCAACTCAACTGAAACATTTTAGAAAATTTTTCAGAAAGTGCGAAATAGAGTACATTAATACTAGGTCGCCATTAACGTTGCTACGATAAGTTAAAAAAAAACATGTTTTTGTTAAGAAAAAAGCAAATAAAAATAGAAATTAGAGTTCAATATTCACGAGGGGCGTACTCGTGTGGTATCTCACGTATCAGTAAAATACACAATACAATGAAGTAGTTGGCAAAACAACATCATTTAACTCTTAATTACTGTGTGTAAGCAAGAATTGCAGTTAACTCAGAACGAACGTGCTTGTGCTTAGGTTGGAGCACTTAGAAACGATTAAGGGTAAACGGTATTTACAAGGAATAGAATTAACGAAAATAAATCCCCATGTATGTGGTGTATGTTTGGGGCCGTTCGAGGCGCAGGAGCACAAGAGTATGGCTGTAAACGCGACGTGGGTTCAATTCTCATTCCGGTAATTAAATATATAATTTAATCAGCTTCACACTGTATCCCGCACACAGCAGGGTAGGCAGAGGGTACCTAGTGTTAAGACACTCCGTTCCCCACTTTCTGCCGAATGCCGGACGCAAAGCGCGTTGAGTGGCAGAACTCAACGCCGCGCTTTCGCCTGAACACCAGAGCGAAGAAATGGAAATATAAATTTAAGTAAACATTTCATCCCCTCGAGTGGAAATCGAACCCACAACCAGTCGGTTTACAGTCACACTTTGTGCCGCTGCGCCACGACTGGCTTAAAATATAATATTTTTGGATTAAATATATAATATTTTCATTATCTCGCTTTGGACCAGGTTCCCAGGTTCCCTCTGCCTATCCTGCTGCCTATGTGTGGGATAAGAAAAAGGATAGATATATCCATCTATATATTATACGTGTTTATAAAACAAGACTGTTATTAAGTATTGTAATTCAGTATTTCCCAACTTTAATTTGTAATATGAAAGCTCGTGATGATTACATATTACGATATAACATGTTTTATTATTGCAAATAAATGGAAACTTTTACGATTAATAATAAAACGATTTAAAATATATATTTTTAATTAAATTATTCAAACAATGGAGATGTAAATTTTATACCTTTCGGTGTCTATTTCGGCGTTTCAATTTAATAAACGACAAGAATCTAAGTAATATTGAGATGAGATGAAAGGTACGAATGCTTGAAATATTAAGGAGATCAAAATATATTAACAAATTCTACTGTGTAGCGCTGGAGCGATTTATAAGTGGACCAACGATTATCTGTAGAAACTTCTGGATCGAGCTCTGTACATGGTTTAGCCAGTTCTAATTTATAAATTTCTCAATAAACTTGACTGTATTGGTACAAAACTATTTTTATTTATCGTTAACCGTTTTAAAAATTAAAAAAGAAACAGAATATTTCTCCAATTTTACCTTTGTTGTTAAATATATTAGATGTTAAGAGGCGTACATATACGCTTTGTCATGTTACAAGAGCTAGAAAATAAAAAGAATTCATTCCCCAAACTGTAAATTGATCCCACAACCGCTCACGTTTTCATTAACACGCCATGATGTCGATGTCTCTAAATAATAATAAATATATAAGAATAAAATAGATTACTACATTATTTTGTATACGCTTTTTATTAAATTTTATTATATACAGGAAAAGTAATTTTCAATAATTAATAATATCGGAAACGACCTGATTATATTTCCACTACCCCCTCGACTACAAAAGTGCTCTTCACTTAAGGTCGCGATGTCTAATGAAATTCTTGGCCACGTAATTGATTCTATTATATCTCGTTAAATCGATTGTGTGTTTAAACAATGAAGTATGGAACAAAATGCTGAATAGAAGTATTGGTTTTGATTTATAATACCCATAATAAAATTATTTTAAGTTTAATAATTAAAAAACTCATAATTTTTTTTTTTATTTCACGCTGAATCCCGCGTATCTGCAGCAGAGTAGGCAGTGCTAGTGTTAAGACACTCCGTTCCCTAATTTTTGAGACAATGCATGTTAAGTGCCAGTCGCGGCGCAGAAATACAAATGTGCGACTATATACGTCATAGGAAGTAAGTTCGATTCTCACTCGACAAAAATGAAATAATTAATATTTTCATTTTCTCGCTCTGGTAGCACATGGTATTAAATTCCACCCCTCACCATGCAATGCCTCCAGAATTTAGCGGAAATGTCTTAATGGGAACGGAGTGTCTAACTAATAAATAATAGTAGTCTGCTGTTTATTTTTGGCTGCTAATATACTTAGAATCTATTTCCATACACCATTTCTATATAAAACTCGTCAATGTATGAACATCAATAATATGTTTCACACAGCATCAATTTGTGTACCCTTGTGTGTACGTACGTTCATTAGTTTCGGTTAAAAGTAATAAGTCGAATTAACTTTATTGGTCTATTGTATAGGACTTTGGGTCAGTTGTTTAGTTAAAAATAAAAAAAAAGTTCAAATTTAGAGATCCTTATCTTCTTTGTAGAGTAAATTGATCAATATTTTCTAAGGAGAGTTCTAAGTTCGTAGGTAGAATTTTGAGCTTTTGATTTTTACATTTTTTTAAATGATGAAGCTACTGTGACGTGTTTGAGCTACGTTACGCTACTAATAATAGTCACGGCGTTGAGTTCCGCTAGTTAACATGTAACGTTTCAAAAATTTGTGAGAAAGTGGGGAACGGAATGTTTTAACACCACGGTTCTTCTGCTTTCCCTGTTATGCGGAAAAAAGCATGTAACTTCCATTTTTCAATATTTGTAATGAATTGTCAATTATGTCATAGATTTTATAGTATATTAAAAGATATCACAGAGAGAAACTTTGTAAAGTAAAGAAAGTATTCGCTTTCCAAACATATACCATATATTTTTTTTTATAAAACAAATCAAGTATTTATCATTAAACTACAGGACCCTCTACATAACTAAACAGAATTTTAATTCAATCAAATGAATTAATTCCCACAGAAAACTAAGTTCAACGCGGGCGGTCAACGGATAACAATGATACACGTAGTTTATAGAGAAGATGGTTTTGGTTGTAATTTGACATGTGTAAAATGTAGCTATGAGGATGGAGGTATTAAGTTCGATGTCTATTAGAGGTAACATTTTTAAATGTGGAAACCTTTTCTTGTTTGTCTTTCAGAAATAATATAAGTAAAACAGAACTATAATATCGAAAAGTTACATACGAGTAAATATATGCATAAGTTTTTTTTATTTGTTTCTTTTGTTTCACGCTTTACCCCGCATATAGCAGATTAGGTATTAAAGTCTAGTGTTATGACATTATATTCTCCGCCATCCTTTCGAATTCAAAACACTTGAGTTGCAGAACTCAACGTCGCATTTTGTTCCACCATAGTGGGGAAACGAAATTAATTCTTAGAGCCATGCGAAAATCGAACCTTACGTGTTTACGCTCAGGCGCTCGTCCACTGTCATCCACCTCTTCATACATGCCGGGGGGTCCTCATGCTAATGTATGCTTCTTTATACAAGATTTATTTTTTCCCGCACATAGACAGAGGGAACCTGGGAACCTAGTTTTAAGACACTCCATTCCCATTAAGACACTCCCATTCGACACTTTCCGCCAAATCCAGTAGGTATTGCGTGTTGAGTGGCGCTATTCAAAGCCACGCTTTGCCTCGTTACTAATGCGATGAAAAAAAATATTAAATATTTAATTTCCTCGAGTGGGAATCGAGCTTGGCTTGGCTGACCACGACTGGCTTTTGTCTTTTACACGATTCATAGTAAAGCTATACTTATCATGTGTAACTTAACAAACAGCATATATAAAAATCAGCTTTCACTCAAAGTAGGGTCGGCAGATAGAATCAGGAGTTGAAATACTCCGTTCCTCATTCAATAGCGAATTTTCTTGACATTGCGGGCTGAGTGACGGCACTCAGTGCCGCGCTTCGTCTACCAGACCAAAATGAAAATAAATTAATAATAGAAATGACAATTTAAATTTAAATATAAGTAATACGGTGAACCACTACCCTACTACGGACGCGACGGCTTTATATAGCATGTAGGTACACACCTTCTAGAGACATTTCCAATATTCGAACTAAATAGATAAGGCAAAGTGAAGACATGAGCATTCCATATTAATCTCAAGTAAAAATAGTTTTCAAGTGAATCATATTTTGTGATACAAATGATCGAGTTGTTTTATAATGGAATTCGATAGGTTTGATATATTATATATGAGGCCAGTCGTGGTACAGGGGCACAAAGTGTGACTGTAAAATCGACTGGTTGTGGGTTCGATCCCCACTCGAGGAAATAAAATATTTACTTACATTTATATTTTCATTTCTTCGCTCTGTCTTAACACTAGGTTCCCTCTGCCTACCCTGCAGCGTGTGTGGGATACAGCGTGAAGCTGATTGATTGATATATTATAGATTTTGGGGGCTATGTAGTCGTATGGTAAGATATGCTACTTATGTATTCATAATATCTGTCTGCCCGTTTGTATGTCACAACCACTTAATTTCGAAACTATTACTTTAGCTGTATTATTTTTAGTTTTTACCCAGTATCCCAGCAGCAGCAGGAGTATCCGTAGCCTAGTGTTAAACACTTCATTCCCCACGCACCGCCCACTTATAGAGAATTGTGTGTTGAGTCGCGGAACTTAATGCCAAGTTTTATCAGATTTTTAACAGTTTAAAGTGTTATTCCACACTTAGGAACTTTCGACGTAGCTTAAATAGAACGTATGGCTTAGTGGTCAGAGCGCCTGGTCGGTTTCCAGGAGACGCGGGTTCGAGTCACGCTACGTTCAAATTTTTATACGTTTTCTAAATAAGTATAAGTTTTATCATGGTATCGTAGCGATTAAATGAAAAGCACTCATTCCCTTGGGGAAAGAATCCACAACCGTCGCGCTTATAGTTAAACTACGTACCGCTACACAAATGAACAAATTTATAAACCAGTTCAAGTAGGTGCTTAACAAGCCCGTAACAGCTTTTAAATATTGAAAAACAATTAACATTGATCTCGTACAATATAAATATTTGTATGGACGTTTATTACAATGTAACTTTCTAATATTTGTGATTATAGTAACGTTTTAAACGAATATATTGAAATGAAGTTCGTTTGGATATTACTTTTTGTGAAATCTCTTTATAAATTATATATGTCTTCTTATGCAAGTGAGTTTTTGTATTTAACTTAACTTAGCTTCACGCTTTATCCCTAGCGGGGTACTCACAGAGAACGGAGCGCCAAACGCTACGGTGTTAGTAGTTAGTGTGTATTTAGATAGTTAATATTTTTTAGTTCATAAACAATTTTGATCTGGGAACGTTTCCCAGGTTCCCTTTGCCTATTCTTTTATGTGATCGTAATACATCGTGAAGCTAAAAAAAACTAATTTAGAGTTGGCTTTAGGTTTGCTTGTACTTAAGCTAATATTATTTTATGGAATTAAAGAGTTTAGAAGCCATCGTGGCGCAGGGGCACAAGTGTGCGACTGTAAACGCGACAATTGTGGATTCGATTCCCGTTCGGGGAATGAAATATTCAATATATATTTTTTTTTGTGGAAAGTGGGGAACGGATTGTCTTAATGAAGAGTCTTAGTCTTAATGTCTAAGCCCTAGATTTCCCAGGTTCCCTCTGCCTATGCTGCAATATTCGGGACACAGCGTGAAGCTAAAAGAAAAAGGTATATTATTTGCATAATTTCCCATACACCCTCGAGAAATAAAAATTCTCTAAGAATGGATGGCACTTAACTAATTTCTATAGGAAGAAATCATTATTAATGAACTGGTACACAAAAGGTAAGCTAATCCTCACTAAGTCCATACTTCGATGTAAATTACCTCCTCTATATAAACCGGCGCATAAGAAATGCTTTTACAATATTAAAGCTATAAATTAAGTTGTAGTTACGTTTGTGAGATTTATTGGTATTTAAATTATTTCATGTTTTCTTTTGTAATTGTTTTGTTTATTTTTATCTTGGAATTTTGGGAGACAGTATATGGCTGTTAAGGTGATGGTTCCAGGTTCGATTCCCACTTCATCAACTCACACAGATTCTGCAGTACAAATCTATGAAAGTCTTGAAAGGGTGTTCATTTATTACTACATTATTTTAATGAGCAGTTCTTAGTGTAAAACGCGTTATAAAATACAGTTTTTCCCTTTTAGCTATAATAGTGGAATTTTATATATATTTTTAAACCATAACTCCATACTTAGAAACTAGGTCATTTGTACTAAACATTTCGTGTTACATGAAAAATCGCTTGGAGAGCGTGAAAACAATTTTAATTGCATGGCCATGGCATTTATGTTATTAGCACTTAATAAGGTTTAAGATTAAATATATTTTTTTCGTTAATAAAGAGTTGAATGGTTGTAAGTTCGACTCCCACTCGATGGAATAATTTCCGCCACTCAACACGCAATGTCTCGGAGATTGGATGGGAAGTATAGAAAGGAGTGTGGGTTCTCCGCACCTCTATTCTCCACTCTGCTGCGGGAAAAAGCTTGAAGTTACTATATTATATAGAGAAATAGTGAGGCATTAATGGCGCGGGAGAACAAGCATGTAAACAAGACGATTGTGGCTTCAACTCCCACTGAGAACAAATAAGAGAGAGGAACAAATTTTCTTTCCACAAATTTTTCTCGTTCTAGTAACTCCAGAATTCGGCGGAAATTGAAAAACTGAATTGTCTTAATTATAGTACCCAAGTTACCTCTGTCCTACCCTGCTATGTATGAGATACAGCGTGAAATTAAAAAAAGAGACCATCAAAGTGGTTTAGTTACTAAGAAACTAAACCACTTTGTGGACTAAGAAAGTAATTGGACCGACCACTTTTACCACTTTTTATCGATTTGTAAATTATTTAGAGGAAAGAAATAGCTTAAAAGAATACATACGGGTGTGATTGCTGTGTAAGGAAACGTGTGAAAATTATAGTTGAATATGTTTTGGGATTGGAATATTGAAATTGGAAATGAAATATAAAATAATTTAATTTGTTCGCTCTGGTGTGGAGACAAAGCGCAGTGTTAGGTTCCGCCACTCAACGCGCAATGCCTCCAGAATTCAGTGTGTGGTGAGTATCGGAGTGTCTTACTTACCCTTACCCCAGGCTCCCTCTGCCTACCCTGCTACATGCGGGATACAGGTGAAGGTTAAAGAAAAAAGATTCACAAAAAGAATATAAAGGTCGCTAATTCAGTGGCTGTACGGTAGCGCGCTAATGACCGCGGCGCGTTTCACCTGTATTGTAGAAGTGCAAGTTTTCAGGTCACACTGTTGTACATTACTCCCTAAACAAGTAAGCTTAAGCTCAAATGATGGCGTATAAAGCTCCAAATTAGGCTTTTTTTTTCTTATTTTAACTGTAAATTATAAATTAATAATTAATTAATTATTATGGTAAAGAGGTTTTAACACTATTTTAAGAGCCGTTTTGTTTTCACTTTCACGTTATATCATGCATAGAGCGAATATATGTTCTTCGGCGAAACTCAACGTAACGAGTTTACCAACAGAGCGAAGAAATGACAAATTATCATTTAAATTATTATTATTATTATAAATAATTAATTTCCCTGAATGGGAATGGAACCCACAACTGTCGTTGCGATCACGATGGAATTATTTTTTTAAATATCTAGAGAGTAAGAAATGGAGTGTGTAAGGTAAGTTGTCGCTGATTTGCATACCGTGTACTGCATTTACCGCCTTATTAAACATATCTTTTCTAGCTTGACGCTGTATACCTTTACATAGGAAGGTATGTAGAGAGAACCTGGTAAACTAGTGCTAAGACTCTCCATTTCCCACTTTAGATTACCAGACTGAGGAAGTAAAAATATTAAATATTTCTTTTCCCCGGGTGGGAATCGAATCCAAAATTTATCAGGTTTATAGTAGCACTCTTTTTCACCTGCACCTGGCTTCTTATTTATTAAATTGTTAAATATAGATTTAGGAATAATCCTTGACTAGATCAATAACAAACAGAAGCTTTGAAACTTATTCATAAGTAATTTACATAAAGTTTAACAGAAATCCAGGACTTTAATCCAAAAGCTGATAAGTGCTTAACAAAATTACTCTTAAAAGCTATTACCAATTAAATAAAATGAAAAATTTAATAAATAAACTTTTCTTCTATATAAAAGTGAATGTAGTTTCCCTTGGGAGTGTGGAGGAACATTAAGAGATTTTTTTAAATTTTTTTGATCGGGGAACAGGTAGAAATGGTTGTTTTAGGATTCCGTATATTAAAAAGAAAAAAAAAACTAAACTTTTTTAGGATAATTTTGTTGTTCGACTATAAAGGTCAAAGGAAGTATCAAAATCACGCCTGCCCAGTTTTGGTTAAATAGTCGTTTTAAACAAAGTAACGGGCTTCAACTAGTCATGTATAAAGGTATAATTGCACTTGATTTCTTATTTCAACCAAAATAAGCTTTTAGCACCTTCATTGCGTTAATATAGGTATTGAATTAACACCGCCTACCTTATACAATGGTTCTGATTACATTAAATAGAATGATGGCTAAGTAATAAATAAAGCAATTAACACAGTTATTTCTTACTTTTTGAATTTCTTTTCTCAGCCAAGACATTGCGATCTCCACTTTCCGCCTAAATTTATGGAGCAACTGTGTCTGTGTTATATATAATATGTGGGAATCGAACCTTTAATCATCGAGCTTACCGAATAAGACCCAAATGATAATTGAAAACAGTTAAAGTATGAGATCGCTACGGCATGCACGAACGGAAATCTGCACTCCGAATACGTGCTGCAGCAACTATGATGAAAATGAGCCCTTAAAAAATTAAAATATTGCTAATTTTGTAGTTGTTCTGTTACCAAAGGACCAGATTTCCATAGTTAGTAATATGTTTTAATGTACTTTAGTGTTCTAGTTAATACTTAACATAGATACATATAAAAACACTTTTATTCTGTAACTCCTGTCGCGGCTTCGTCGGCATGTACCTACTCCATAATTATTTACACGTCACGGTGTATCACGTACACAACAGAGATCTCAATAGAATAGCATTTCAAGTACACTCAGATTAAAACTCAAGGTCTAAAAAAAAGATCAAAAATATCTACCTAATAGACCACTACAAACTGGATGAGTATAGTGAAAAACAAAATCGAGTAAAACTTAGAAGCTAAATTTTAGCTTGAATTTTATCAAGAAGACACGAACGTCGTATTACTTAACATTTAACTTGGCTCTCATTTTACAATTTAAGTCTTTTATGGGATATTGTTAGTTTTTGTTTTGCTGTGGTTACCCTTACGAGTAGTAGTTAGCTTTACTTATTGTGATAAAGATAGTGATATATAAATATCACTATCTTTATCACAATAAGTAAAGTTTCTGTACAAAGCTTATAATGACAGTATAAATTATGTTTCAACTTCCTGCATTTCAGCGGAAGACCCTCAAAACTGTATCTCCAGGGACTGTTAAGTTCCGTGATGTCACATTAAAAATTAACGCGAGCTAATGTTACCTGATCTCGTACAATATTCATTATAGTAGAAGTCTACGTTTGATCTTACTAGAATTGTGTATACTGTGTGCTATCCTTTACAGTTCACGCTTTATCCCGCATATAAAAAACGGATGCATAAAAAAATCTAATCTTATAACTCTCCGTTTCTTTTACCGCCAGAAATCATAACATTGCTTGCCAGAGCGAATTCAACACATGGAATGGTGAGTGGCTTAACACTACGCCGCACTTTTTCTTTCTTTTTAGACCGAGTATTGCAAAAAAATATTCTTTGCCTGAAGAGGAAATGGAACCCGCAACCATCGAACTCACAGTCTGTGGTGTGTAGAAGACGCACAGCCTCATTATTTTAATGAAAATAGTATTTTATATTATCTCTTAAACTAAAAAAATGGAGATCGTTCTTAATAGTAATAAAAATAAACTCACAATTACAGCGGATTGTATCACAGCACTACCTGTAAAAAGTAAAAATGGAAAATTAAAACGTCTACTTAAAAATAAAATTCCTTTACAAAAACAAGAAACAAGAATTTTGAAAGTTTTGTCAATAGTGAATCAAGCTACACGGGGTATTCCGCACGCAGCAGGATAGGCAGGGGGAACCTGGGAACCAGGTGTTCAGATACTACGTTCCCATAGAAACATTTCTGTTGGCCACTTTTTGCCGAATTCTGGAGGCGATGCGTGTTGAGACTAAAAAAGTTGAAACAAGCGTCAAGCCTTACTCTCCTGAATATTTCTCCTACAGGCTATCAAATAAAAAAAATCAAGTTTCACAGATTAGCACATAGAAACAAACGAACAATCTTTTCCTTTATATTATATTATCACAGATTGTTTATGTATTACTGTGTCTATCTAAATATCCTTTTAAGGATATCAAATAATCAGCGAAGCGTTGTGGTTGTGACAACAACGCAAGGTTGACATATTGTAAGCGACTGAATGAGAAATGAAGATATCAAAACTGGAGACAACAAAGCGAATTGAATGGTTTGAATTTAAATAAAATGTAACCATATATTATTATTTTTGTAGTAAGTTAGTAATTTGTAGTAGTGTGTATATTGTATAAGTAGGTATTATTATTGGGGAAATTGTGGGTTCGATTTCCACTCGGGGGAATGATATAATTAATATTCCTCTGCCTACCCTGCTGTATGCGGGATACAGCGTGAAGTTGATTTATTTTTTTATTATAATCGACGTCGTATGTCGTTGTGTAATGGCATAACGTCTGACTGTAAACGCAAACGGTTGTGGGTTCGATTGTCACTCGGGATATGAGTTATAATAAGAGCGGTCTAGCAAAGCGCGGCGTTGAGTTCCGCCACTCAGTATGCAATATTTCTAAATCTGGGCAGCACATGGGATTCCTACCTCTACCCCGCTATATACAGGATAATTTATTTTTTCACCGTGAACTAAATGAAAGAAATAAGTCAGAACAATTAATTATAAAGGGACGATACGCAATTAGTTCTGTGTGAATTCAATTTCTATTTCAAGCGCGTTGTCAAATAAACGCGTAAAATAAGAAAAAAAATTTAAGTACATATCTAATTAACGAGTCCTAAAAAGCTTGCCTTTTCTTTGTTATCGTAATTAATTTTTTCAATGAACAGAAAATTATGTTTGTTCATTAATATTTTGTCTAACCTTGTGATTTAATTAATTATTTTATGCTGTACATGATTCCATTTCTAAACAGGAAAATTAATTATTTTCACCTTCTTATTTAAAAAAAAAGCGCGGCATCCACTCCCGCCAATTAACACCTAATGTCTTGTAAATCGGACAGACAGTAGGCAACGGAGTATCCTAATAAAGGGTTCTCTCTATGGATACAGCGATAAGAAAAATTACTTAACAAATTTCTACTTAACTGTACATTAATAGCATACT
>DWLH01001322.1:0-13373 GCA_018249795.1 Heliconius telesiphe telesiphe
AGAGTAGTTAAAATTGTGATTTCGTTTAACACTTTAAATGAAGACAAAAACATTCTGTAGATATTTCATCATTACAAACTTATATTTATACTTCATTTCACACAAAATGAGTACATACTTGCCTTAATGGTATTTCCCGTAAACAACAATCCTAAAATTGGGATGGACGCTTCGGTGGGCAAGTCCGGCAACAGACAACGAAAACTCGGACTAATATCAGACTGAAAAAAATAAAAAATAACTGTACTTTACATTTATAATATATATATTACGAGGCCAGTCGTGGCGCAGGGGCCAGTCGTGACAAAGTGTTCCTGTAAATCAAATGGTTGTGGGTTTGATCCCCACTCAAGGAGATGAAATATTGATTTACATTTATATTTTCATTTCTTCACTCTGGTGTCGAGGGGAAAGCACGGCGTTGAGTTCCGCCACTTGACACGCAATGCCTCCAGACATTGGCGGAAAGTGGGGAACGAAGTGTCTTTACACTAAGTTCCCTCTGCCTCTGTTGTGTGCGGGATACAGCGTGAAGCTGAAAAATAAAATAAAAAATTACGCAATAAAACACAACAAATAGTTTCAGCTTTAATAGTAACACCACGTACACGTACATTCTAATATTTAGCAATTAAGACTAATAGCGGCAAGAAGATTAGGACATGAGAATAAATTATTTTCATTTCTTCGCTGTAGTAACAAGGCAAACTGCGGTTTTGCGATCCGCAGCTCAACACCCAGTTTCTCGAAAATAAGGAGAAACGTAAAGAACTTTGCCTATCCTGCTAAATGCGGATAAAAATAATTTACTTGCTTTTTTATTACATTAATGTCGCTTAACTTCAGAGTATTATTTAATTTTACAACACAATCAGCAATCCTGACTATTAAGTTACGGTTGTCATCATTAGAACATCGTTAGGAAAAATTAAAATTATTTCTAAAAAAATCCAGGTTGAATAACTCGTTCACATTTTAATCTTTTATTTTATCTTCAAACGTCGTCTACAGATAACAGGTAACAGCGAAAGAGAAATGAGCGGTTTATGCTTAGACAAAATGGACTCCTTTTAAATAAAATAGGTTTACATTTCCAACAAAAAAGAGTCTTATATTTTGTTAGCACTTCACTCCGCTCCCTAGAACTGAGCGAGTTCTTAATTCTTTCTGCTCGCTGGGTGCTTTACGCCCGACTACTATTGGTTGGTATACAAGTATGCAGCTTACTCTTGTTAGTTTCGCTCGTAGTGGAAACCGGGCTTTAGAAAGAGGCAACCAAGTCAACATTCTTATTAAGTACCATTAATTTCAGAAGAATGTATTTATCTACTTTATTAATACCAATTGACATGAAATAAGACCACTCATGGTGCAGGGGCACAAACGTGTGACTATACACGCGAGGTTGTAGGTTGGATCCAACTCGGGGGAATTAAATAATTAATATTTTCAGGCATGGCATGGCAAGGCATGGTAACCAGGCAAAGCAAAGCTTGCCGCCACTAAACATGCAATTCTTCAAAAAATCGGCAGAAAGTGGGTCACGATAGTGTCTTTATAGGAACGGAGTGTTTTAACTCTAGGATCTCAGTATCCCTGTACCTTGCTATGTCCGGGATGCATGCACTGTATACCTGTACAATTTACAATTTTCCACCTTACGTCTTAATGTTCACGCAAACAAAATTGCTGGTTAATGACTAGTGTATGAAACTGTTATTTATATTTATAGTTTATTTAATATGAGCCATTTATATATCTCGTTATTGTGATTCATTTATTTATCATTTATATACATACATAAAATCAGACATACATTTAATAGAATTTATATATTTTATAGTATTTGTGATTAGTACATTGATATGAAAGCGTTCGCTGCCGTTGACTGAACCGCTAAGGAGTAGTCGTTTTCACGTCTACCTCCGTGTCGACGGCATATAGTAAACGGCAAGTCGATGCTTGCCTCTCGACGCGCTTTATATACGTTTCATTGTGTTATGGTTGACTTTTGTATACACTGAGTCGTGATTTACTATTTGTATTCAAACTAAAATAGTACTTTAAGTTCTTTAAAATGGTGTTGAATATACTCAGTGTTAACCGTGAGTAAATTTCATTCATTTTCATCGACATTACAACTAGAAATAATAAAAAATAGTAAATATGAAAATGCCGGTGAGGCTGGTCATGGAGCAGGGGCACAAAATGTGACTGCAAAATCTGGTTGTGGGTTCGATCCCCACTCGAGGAATGAAATATTTATTTACATTTATCTTTTTATTTCTTCGCTTTGGTGTCGAGGCAAAGCGCATCGAGTTCCGCCACTCAACACGCAATGCCTGCATAACTTGGCGGAAAGTGGGGAACGGAGTGTCTTAACACTAGGTTCCCTCTGCCTACCCTGCTGTGTGCGGGATACAGCGTAAAGCTGATTTAATTTTGATTTTTTCTTTCCGAAAATCCATGTCCATAAAAAGTAATATTTTTTTAATATAAAACTAAAATGCAATTACAATCTTTACAGAACAGTTTGAAGTCTTGTTTAATCCAGCCGTTTATAACTTCGACAACCCAACGATATATGAATGTCGTTACCATATGGCAGAAGCAATAATTATTTTTGGTTACCAACCAACTTCAATTCGTTAGCTTGCTCAGTGTTAACTGAATACCAGTTCGATTTATCATTCATTCATCATTCGTCTTCCGCATTTGTACCACATAACTCCTCTTGCTTAAAGATCTTCCACCTACATCACTGAATCCGCCATCAAAAAAATAAATATTCCTTCTGCCAAAACCAGGAAATGGTGCCTATATCTATATTTTCCAACAATTTTTTTTTTATAATTACTGCAACAAACTCTGTCGCTATATATAGTCCAAAAACATCGATAATATGCCCGTCACTGCAGTTTTAAAAGGTCTGTGTACTTGTGTAATTCTGTAATCTACATTTTTCGCTCAAAAAAGAAATTACACTAAGTTCCCATGAACGCGTGAACTAAGTTCACACGAACGCGTGCCAGCGCGTACCGCCGACCGACAGAATAGTAAATCTTGTACCGCGCGTCGACTCGCGGTACAAGATCTACTATTCTGTATAGACTTGACCCGCGCGGTTTAAGGCATCCATCCGCCTTTGGAGCACGGAGCTACAAAAATGGAGGACGAGGCATCTATTGATTTACTGACGAAATTGTACCTGAATGTTACTATTACTTTTTCTTTTCGTAATATGGAATATCTTACAGCACCACCTGTAGGTTGCAAGTCCTTTTCAATAAAATGCAATCATATAAAAAGTCCAATAATGCTATCGACATTTTAAGGTACTGAAAAAACCGACCTTCGTGAATTTAAAATGTTAAAAAATTTCCAAATATAATAGAAAATATTGTTTATTGTTTGATAGCCATGTATTGATGCGACAATTTTCTGTATAAAATGGTCTATGAAAGACACGTTGACCGTTGACCGTTGTATTTCATCATGGATCGATAATTTAGCATCATGAGGTAGTTCACCCGCCATATTTTTGTTCCTTCCTTCTTTTTCGTCTCTCGATTTTAATATTGGTGTCGTTGAATTTTTAATGTCAAAAGTTATACCTTGTCTACAATTATGGTTTGTCCGGTTCCTAAACATTTATTCAGGGCTCTTATTTTGGCGAGTACTATATACAGACGTAATTTGGAGATTTATATTTTTGAACCAAATTAGCTTCCTCTAGTATTGAGAGCCAAAATTATATATGGATTTTATGATTAATAGTCAAAAATGGTCGAACAAGCTTGTTCCTGATCTTGTATCTACATTTGCTTGTGAAGAATCGTGAAAATTTTCAAGAACACTTACAATTGTCTCTTTGTTTTTTATGACTACTTTAACAGACTCATAATGTGCGCTCCAACGAGTATCAGATAAACGTTTTGTTTCTGTTTTTCCTTTAAGCACTTGCCATGTTTGCTTAGATTCGTCAGACGTAGACACAAGACTTATTATTACCTACTTATGTTATATCAACATTAATATTTTTTGACTTTCATCAACCAAAAAATATATATTACATTAGAACGACAAAACAGTAAAAATAATTTGAATTAAAGTAATGTAAACTACCGGTACACTCTTGAGTAGGTACTAAGCGTTTTTTCAAAGGCTTAGTAGGTTTTTCGGAGGCGCCCCAGAACCAGAGACCCGGGGCGTACCAACCACTCCGCCCCCCATTAGTCCGCCACTGGGTTCCATTTCACTCCAAATTTGATACAATCTACTCTTTGTACTCTTTTATCAATTTTTATAGATCAACGAGTGATATTATCACCTATTTTGTATTTTACCAAAATAATATGTTTCTAAGAAAGCGCTTGATATTCTTCGTCTCTCTGTAACTACAAGTATGTCATCGTTTCCACTTCGCTCTCACATTTCACACACTGAATACATTGAGCATTTCCTCCTTCGTCTTCTTGATTTTGCAAGGTTGCACATCACAATCATTTAAAAAAAATATTTAAGAGCCACTTTTAAATTTAAGCATTAACTTTTCTTCTTTTTCTTTGTTTAACTTTTCATTCCACATATTATGTAAGCTATAATGTGTGTATTTTTTAATGATTTGTTAATTATTTTGTGTGCAATAAAGTATTATTAATTTATAATTGCTTCCACTCTGATCTTATATTTAACGTACTGATTAAAGTAAGCAATTACATGATTTCCTCCCTCGTCTTCTTGATTTTGCAAGGTTGCGCATCACAATCATTTGAAGATGTTCTTTTATGAGAACCATTTTTGGTTAAGCGTGAACTATTTATAGTTTAAGTGCAGGTATCAAACTTGGGAAGAATTATTAACTGTAGTGGAGCTCTTACATACACTGCAGTAGTTTAAAATTATTGTGATGGTGTTTAATTTTATAGATTAAGGATTTTTTAACAATAATGTTAAACCTACTACTCAAGACTTTTTTGTCCTGTTATAGGAGGAGGTAGTATTGTGGCAACCGCAGGTATCATGGCCGCCTTTGCTATTTATTATTAAAAATCACGCTATCCCGCCAAACTTTTTGTAAAACGCAACTATAAAATGACAATATTAAAATTATACAAAAAGCTGTGAGAAAAGGCAGCGCATTCCTGTGTTTTTCAAAGCATTTTAAAACTGCACTCGTTAAAGCTTTTTAAGCTGCTACAATTATTTCAATAATTTTGTAAATATCAATCCATAACTGCAGAAGGTTCTACATTACGTTCAATTAACGTTGTCCTACAGATTTTTTAAGGTAAATATGCATAATATTTATTGTTTTATATGCAATGAGGCTTGTTAATAGATTCTATGATGTTGGTATTTCGGCCTCCTCATATTGCTTGCATTATGGTCTCGGGGCCAAATAACATACATATTTGTAAGTTATTCGAATATTTTACTTGTTTTCCTAGACAAAATTTGTTGTCCCCAGCTATCAAATTTGAAGCGGAAGCGGACTTGGACGGCGAAGCAGCCGATATTTTAGAGAGGATGTCGCCAGCAGCTCTAACCGGTACCAAAGAGACGTGATATCCAGCGGTAGCACCAATAATGAAAAGTAATAGACCTCGTCTGACTGTGATGAAAATGGTCGTCCTCAAATGAGGACTCGTATACTTTCTGAATATCTTGTGACACGAGTTAATCTAGTGAGAAATTTGGAGAAGAGCGGATTCAACGTCAAATCTATAACTTATGGCCACACACTAGCTGTGCAGGTGAAATAATTCCGCGAGTTTTGTCATTAAATTTAAAACATTTAATTTGGCTAAAGACGGGTCGTATAACCCTCACTTTATCTCAAATTGCTAAATTTGCGTTTATTCGGAATAAACATATTTTTTATTTTCTGTCACATTTTTTTATTCCATTCTAAATCATATATAGATAAATAAATATCATTAATATCATTATCACATATAATTTCTATTCCTTTTACTTTTCATACTAGAATTATTTATTTGAACACTAAAGTTATTTAGATTAGTAAATAAATAATTGTAGGTATAGTTCGGGTGAAGCGGGAAGTATTATCTAACTTAATTAAATTTATTAAAGTCCTACCTATATTTATATCGGGTAGTACATCTAATCCTAACAATTTTCGACCTGTATGTATACGTCCCTCGTTTAGTATTTTTTTAAAAAATATATTCTAAATGAAATATTACTACATTTTAATTATTAAACAATATATACTTTTATTATATAAAAGGAATAATTATTAATATTAATACTGAAGGTCGCTCCACTACAAATGTTGGTATATGTTTTATAAAGAGTATACCTGAGGCTTAGAAGATATCGAAGGATACTCTTGGCTTGTTCCGTGATTTTTCTATGAAACTACACCACTACTACATAAGAGGACGTGCACGCATTCTTCTGACCTCTTATTTAGCTGGCAGAATTTAGAGGGTTGATGTGAATGGCAAGAAATCTGGGTCAGTCATCTCATCAATCAGCATAGGAGTCCAATAGGGATCTGTTATATCGGTCCTTTTCTCTTCTTAATATATATAAATGATTTACCATATGTAGTTGAAAAGAACCATGATATAGTATTAGCGTCAAAAGCGCCCTGATTAGTAGAAGTTTGATGAATAGAAAAATAAAAAAATTAACCAGCTTCACACTGTATTTCCTACACAGCAGGACAGGCAGATGGAATCTTGTGTTAAATCATTTCTCCATTTAGTACCAGAACCAATGTGACTTGCGTTTTCAGATGTCAGTTGTAACTTTTGAAATGTTGATATTTTCATTAACTAAATATCATCAAATCGCGGCGTTGTGTTCCAGAATTCAGCGCAAGCACTATGTTTCCAGGTCTGCCCAACATGCTATGTACAAGATACAGAGTGAAACAAAAAAAATATAACCTGTGACGAACTTTAACGATAAATTTTATTTAGATCCATATACTATTAATATATTATTATTAATCTAAAGATACTAATTTAATAAAGCTGAAGAGCTTTTTTGGTAGAAAGCACTAATTTTAGAAAATACTGTTTCGAATTGACAAGCTATTTTTTTGTTGAATATTTTATTTTCTTATTCCATTTTATCAAATTCAAACCGAAAACCGATGCCAACGGTTCGTACATTGTTACATTTCAAGTAAATTTAAGTTAAAAACTTAAAACAATATATAATATATAATAAGACAGTAAAAATATTTTGTCTGTACATTTAGTAATTTTGACTGAAATGGATAGAGGGGCACTTAAGAAGAATAATAGAGAGCAAAAAGATTTTTTTTTAATTTCTTGTCTGTCTGTCTGTCTGTTTGTCGATATGTATGTCCACATTTTTCTCTGAAAGTACTGAACTAATTTACTTAAAAGTTTCACCAATTGCTTTGTTTTAACTCAACTTAACTACTAAAGGTACTTTGGTTCATCAAAATCGGTTCACTAAAAACAAAGTTATCGTCATTTGAATGAACTCAAGGCATTAGTTTGCCTGCGAATGTTATATAGCAATCGCGCTGGTAAGATTCCTGGCTTGATAAAAATATATATTTTTGAAGCACTATTTTACAATATTTTCTCTATATATAATAAGACAGATCTGGGATTCGAGACAAGTACTTTTATAGACAGCTATAAGAGTACCTGTCCCGATTAACTCTGTTTAATAAATACACGAGATAGAATATGAAAGCATTTTGATACATTAAGCTCCATATCATTATTTTGACACAACACAACTAACCAGGGCATGTAAGTCTGGTTTAAACTGTACTACGTCCTCCCAAATTATTTTAAACAACCTTAAATCGTCTGCAAGCAATAATGGTGTGGCTCACCCCGGCGAATATATTAAACGAATTTATTCTAGATAAGTACTCGTTAATAACCTGGCAATCCGCTCTATAGAAATTATAGCTAGAATATTGTTTGTAGTAAGGTATTCTTGTTTTACATAAAAAGTTAATGCTAATATTTAATGGAGGGTGTAGTGAATATACTGTATATAAAATATAACAAAATGTATAAACAAATTACACACATAATGTTAACTTATCAAATTTCGTTTGTTGGTGAATCGAACTACTTATCGAGGAGGATTAAGGATCGAAGCGACGTTGAGTTGAGTTGACCAAAGAGCAGATTAAGGCTTCCAATACGTACTAAATTTGTATACAAATGTCTAGATATCTAGGAGCCTAATCCTATGTGCCTAAGTATCTATCTATGATTGTAATATTGGTATGTCATTTACTTTTTTAGGCATACGTTTTCGTCTGGCTACATCGAAGTTCTTGTATGATTGTTACAACTTATTGTTGCTAGCATCTCTGTAGGAAGACTATTATAAATTTCCTATACCCGATAAGGTAGCTTGGATGGTATCCAAGTGGCGCGGGTTCAAACCCGCTACGTTAAAATTTTTATGTTTTCTATAAAAGTATTTTTCTTTCTTAAGTTCGGTATAACACTTTAAAATTGTAACAAATATTGATATGTTGTTAATATGTTACACTACATTTCATATTTTTTTGTAGGTGCACTATTTTTAATAATAATATAGAACTGCATGGATGAGTTAGTAAAAAAATACTTATAATCTTCACTAATAATCTTCATGCGTGAAGATTTCTTCACGCATGAAGATTAAGAAAGTACATTTTATATTAGTTTTTTTTTTCACAGTTTATTTTCTTAGCTTTGTATTTTTTTAAATCTTAACAATTGAAAATATTTTTTTTTTAAATAAGGTCCATTTAAATATTTTAAAAATATTTTTATATTTCAATTAAGTTAGTAAAGCCAGTCGTGGCGCAGGGGCACAAAGTGTGATTGTAAAATCGACTGGTTGTAGGTTCGATCCCCACTCGAGGAGATAAAATATTTATTTACATTTACTTTTCCATTTCGTCGCTCTGGTGTTGAAGTATTTACTTCAACGGCGTTGAGTGGCGGAACTCAACGCCGCGCTTTACTCAACACGCAATTCCTTAAGAACTCGGTGGAAAGTGGGCGACCGGGGTCTCTTAACACTAGGTTCCCTCTGCCTACCCTGCTGTGTGCGGGATACAGCGTGAAGCTGTAAATTAAGTTAGTTTTCAAAAATGGCTAAGCCATCTAATTTAAACTAAAAAATCTATTGATATCAGCTAGCAGGCACTCTGTATCTATATATGACAGAACCAGGGCGCGTCTCCATTACTTATAGAAAAGGCAACGTCCCTCAAAATTGACTCATCAATATCCTAAGCCTAAGTCGTTAATATCAGGAATTTGGAATTCGGTAAGGATAAGTTTACACTGAAACTGATTTCTGGAAGATATATCTTAAAATATTTGCTAAAATGGCTATATATTAATCATTAAACTTTTTTTTTATTACACGTTATTATTTTCAGCCAGAACACTAGCTAGAGACTATTTAAATATTTGTAGAAACTATACATAATTATATATGTTAGTTGTGTTTTTTAACCATACTTATGTAGGTACTATACGTATATGATTTTTATAAGCAAAATAACAAAATTAACTAATCACTTTAAAAGGGTAACTTTAACAAAAAATATTATGATTTTCGATTTGCATTACACTATTATTATTTACAAAAAACCGTTTTCCCAATCGAGAATAGAAATCCATTAGTCGATATTTCTAAACATTTTTATAAAACAATTCAATATTATAGTACTTCGGGGACGGGACCGTGACAGTCTTTTTGTAATCGTGAGCGTCGCGACGTGACGCATCCTTTTGTACTACATCTCATTAATCATCCAGGTCTACATTGTCTACTGAACTGGTGATAAGAATTTGAATATACTAGCGACCCACATGTGGTTTAGCCCGCTTAAACTTATTGTTTTATATTATTATTATTTTTTATTGAGTTGTTATGGGCCACAGTCTTTTGTTGTTCGTGCCTTTTTTGTACTTAATTAATTATTAAAACTGTTGTTTTTCTTTTTAAAATGTGAAGTGGACGTTTTCTTTTTAAAATGTGAAGTGGAAGATGCAGACCATTCAAGATATAAATCTTGAATGGTCTGCATCTTCTTCATCTGCTCGTGTTGATCGCGGTGCAGTTAGTCGGTTACGTAATATTTTTATTGCCTCTTCATCTCTATAGGAAATAGCCATTTTGAAGTCACGGAACCTTCATTTGCCCGGCGAATGAAATTGCCGATAACGTCGTCTCCGGCGTCAGTGTAGTAGATGCATCCTTTTGTATGTCTTGTTAAGGCGACGACAGCGTGTGATATGTAGTCGTTTAGTGCAGTTTTGATAGCCTAAGTTTGGATGATTACTACGAACTAGTATGTAAGTCCCTGAGATTCGTTGATGGTCAGGGTGCGTGAGTTTCCCCCCTTTCCGTATCATTTCCTGATGAGGCCCGCTTTTTCTGCTTGTGTCTCGACCATTGCGACTCTCTCAGGGAACGAGTTGTCTGTCGGGCTGAGTAGATTCCGTTATAAACTTTGTTGAGCGTGTATATCACATCTAGTAACATCAATATGATCTCGCTAGCTCTTGTCTGACGGCCGTCACGAGGTTTGGACCGATATAGTGCATTTGGAAGAGGTTTAAACTGTCGATAAACGGGTAGTTGGTTTATGTCCCCGATAAGTATAAGTGTCTTGGCCTTTGATAATATGGCCACCATTACGATTGCCCTAAAATGGTTCATTAGGACCTCATCCACGATAAGTCTTGCGAACTTTCCTGTAACACTATTTACCAGAATAGAGGCGATCTAAATGTGATCTTACTCCTGAGGTCTTTGGAGGCCTCCGTAGTTGAAGTTTCAATCAAATCACTATCGGGGATGAAATTGTTGACCACCCAGGTGGACTTACCGCAGCCAAGAACCCCATTCACCCATTGTATGTCAGGTGGCTCCCAATGCTCCCAGATGCTAATTGAATTGTTGGAAGTTTGAATGGTGAACGCTGTGTTAAATATCCTTTATTCCAGCGCTACCTCCGTGCATCGATCTATGACAAGGATTGGGTTGTCCGAAGATGTTGTGTACCTGGATGGGGATTTTTTTCCTGTTGACCGTCATCTTTATATACAAAGCCATCATTCCCACTGTAAGCCGCCATATGGAGGGATTTAGGTGAATTTATATGAATATTACATGTATATGTACATGTATACAATTTTTTCTTTTGATAATATAAAGTAGTAGTAGATTATCAAGTTTCACACTCTACTCTAAACAACAATAGTTTCATGAAGGTTGTACATTCCGCCAAGACCGCATGGTACCAAATATTCAGATCTACGGTCAAGTCAAAAAAACTAAGTATCAACTTAACATAATCAATAATTCGGCCATTTTCACTTATTATTCTTTTTCGGCTTATCAAGCTTTTAATTTTTTACGTTTCCTACTAATCCTATTGAAAACTAAATAATAATTTAATAAATATTCGTATAGTTCAAGGGCGAAGCCGCGCGGTTCCTCTAGTAATAATAATCTTTATTTTCACTGTCACAACTGTAAATTGATAAACAATAATAGTGCTAGAGGATCGAACGACAAACCATCTGTGGTTATTAGCAAATAATAGACCATTTAAAGATTTTTTGCGAAAAGTTGTATTATTGACCATTATAAAAAAACAAACCTGATCCCATGTACGAAATAGATCAGATATTAGAAGACCATGGCCACATAGTGGTACGGCTTCCACCTTTACAGTGATTTAAACCCCATTGAACTGATATAGGGAAAAGCAAAACAAAATATTGCTTTAAATAATATTGCTTCAATTGATGTTTTTTTAAGATATCTCGTAAACGTTCATTCGTATGATATATTGTTAGTAGGAAGTTGGGTATGGAACAAATATTTTTTCTATATTTGTGCGTTATTGTGTATTGTTTATTGCTGAGCAAGCAAAGTATAACTGCGAAACACTGGAGGAATTCTTACAAATATGTATGTAATGAACTCGAACTCTTTCTGAAATTCAAGCTTAGCTTAGCCAAAGCCCTGTCATCTGACATTTCACTTTCAAGCGGCTTTAATATCAAATTTTGCCCCCCTTTCAAGGCTATTATTTTAAGATTTAACTACAAATATATAGTTTTCATATTTTTCCTGAACTACCACTACCTGTAGATGCTAGCTGCCAATTTTCATTATTCTAGGTCAATCGGAAGTACCATATGAATTTTGATTCCCTTTATATTGTCGTAATACGAGTTTTTAATATATTACGGCGTATATGATATTTTATCAAGAAGATGAATCTCTTTGGTCACGATGTTACGATAATTTTGTGTGAATCGATTAAAATAAAACTAATACTAAATATTTAATGTAAGTTAGCCAAATTACAAAAGTGCACTTAAATCGATTAAGCCCTTTCTGAGATTATCGTGAACGCACAGTAGTACTTTTTCCTTGTTTTCAAAATACTCCATCAAAGACTGAGCCTTAGCAATTAAATTAAAAAATAAGTTCTTCGCGTTGTATCGCGTTCCTCAAGGTGCTTTGACGTATCATCTTCTATTAATTCTTTTTATGATTGTATATCCTCAAAACAGCTTGAAAGTTCACGCACCTTGTCATATCTTATACGAAGTTCGTTTAATTGCAACGCATTAAATTTCTTTCCTTACATTAACGGTGTTAAATATTTATCAAAAAGAGTTAATCTACCTCTAATAGCTGCTCTTTGCTTAACAAGGTCCTATAAATTACTCATTTTAACAGTGAAAACAACGCACAATTTATTACTGTTTTACCAATTAATATAAAAATAGAATTATTAAATGTGTACTTTACGTGAATCCCGTAAAAAATAGGTTTCGCAGCCGACCGGTCGCCGATAAACAGACGCTTGCACTTGTATATAGGAGCGAGACGCCGTAGCACTTATAGATGTTTATTTCCTGGAAGTATCGGCAATTATTTCAAATATTGTTTCACATAAATTTTAAATTACACATTGAATACTATAATACTTTAAATATCGTAATTACTTCGAACTGATACTGTAGGTAGGTTTATTGTAAAACGAAAACTATTAATGAAATAAATTACCTACGGTTGGTTATTCAACCAATATACTGATTATTATATTCGAATGCACGGCAAACACCATATAAATGAATATTATTTCGAGATTTACTATGAATTATAGTAATTTGGATAATATACATATACATATATATATATTTTTTTTATGGATAAGGCAAGGCAAACGAGCGTGCGGGTCACCTGATGGTAAGTGATTACCGCCGCCCACGACCCCGTGCAACACCAGAGGAGCTACAGGTGCGTTGCCGGCCTTTAAGTTGTGTTGGGCGCCGGAGCCCGGCATTACCTGATGCGAAACGCAGTGG